>JAVHYY010000055.1:0-25000 GCA_035221665.1 Okamejei kenojei | reverse complement strand
AAATCTGATTTTTCAGTGTAGGGTCCTCGACATTTCCATAATCCACATTAATTTAATTGTGGGGGGATATAGGGCTTTCCAAAATTTTAATATTAATTTCTTCCCAATTATTATACTGTAGTCTAGGAAATTTCTTTGCTTGTTGTAAGAGTTAAACTGTGTTCTGATGATCCAATATTATTAATTTTGGGTCCGGATCCAGTTTGCTATTTAATAACTTTAGAAGTTTATTTTAACAATCAGTCAGAAAATCTTAATTTTTATACAATTTGCAAAAAGTATGTGTTTAAATTAGACTCTAGATCTGTTGACATTTATCGCAGGTAGACGATGTTTGTGGGAAGATTCTATTTAGTTTAACTTTGGAATAATGTAATCTATGTAAAACTTTAAATTGTATTAGAGCATGTCTGGAATTTAGCGAGCATTGATGTATGTATTGTAAACTTTTATCCAAAATCTTTCGTTAATAGTTGACTTTTATTTCATTTTCCATGTATGTTATATGATTTCCGTTTGATGGTATTCACTATCTAAAAGGGTGTTGTCAATATAGACGTTATTAATTTTTCTGTATTAGGATGTTTATTCAGACATTCATCTAAGAGTTAGGTTCGGTTCACCTTTTCCTATAATCTTGTGTATTTGACCTAACATAATCTCTGAGTGCAAGTATTCGAAAAAAATTATTTGAGTGTAACCCATAATCTGTTGCAGTTTCTGAAATGAGAGATAAGGTGCATTTTTTGTAAAGGTGTTCCACCGCCTTTTGATTCCATAGAAGAATTTGTTCCATTTGTTATAAAGCTTTATTAGAATGGAAGGTGTGAATAAGGGATTATTTACAATTAGGGAGGTAGAGTGGTATATTCTGTTCCAGATTTAGAGCCTTTTTATGTTGTTTCCAGATTGTATCCACTATATTTTATAGGGTTTTTCCCATAAGTTTTATTGTGCTATGATTTTGTCCCGATATGAAACTTAACAGTGGAATCTACTTTAAAAAAAAAAATAGATTTGGAATCGAGTATATCGGGATGGTTTGAAATAGGTACAATAATTGCGGTAGAAAAAATCATTTTTTTAACCTTTATAATACCATATAACCTTTATACAATTACAGCACGAAGACAGCCACTCCGGTCCCTTTCTTCCAGTCCGTGCCCGACCAAAAAATTCATGTTTTTCCCCTAGTCCCTACTACCTGCACTCAGACCATACCCCTCCATTCCCGTTCACGTCCATATATCTAAAATCAGATATCCTGCCTCCACCACCTCAATGCATGGAACTCATTCCACACAAGCCACCACCCTCTGAGTAATAAGAAGTTCCCCCTCACTTTACCCCTAAACTTCTTTCACCTGAATCTCATTCTGCCCTCTTGTTTGAAATCTTCCCTACCCTCAATGGGAAAAGCTTATCCACGTCAACTCTGTCCTCATTACCCTTTCATCATTTTTAAAGAACCTCAATCAAGTCACACCTTATTATATTTACGCCTTAACCTTGCGAGCTAGTCGCAAAAGATAAAAGACCTACAACTTGTCAAACTTGTTCTCTGTAACATGGAGTTTGCTGAACCCTGTCAACATTCCTAAAAAAGCTCTCCTCTGTAGCTCTCTCTATTTTGTCTTGACATCCCTTCCTATAACTAGGCGAAAGAATGGATTGAAATTAGGTACACCAACTCTCCAGAAATTGGAGTCATAACCATGCCTTGTACAATTTAACATGAATAGTTTTTTTATAGCTTTAATTCTATGTACCGAAATTGAGATAGGAAGTGTTTTCCAGTATTGAATATTCTTATTTAGTTTATTCATTAAAGGTGGAAAAATTTGATTTAAATAAAGAGCTTATACCCCTTAGTTACATAAATACCTAAATATTTAAATATTTTTCGTCAAATCTATTTTAAAAGGTGATTGTTGTAGTATATGTATATTATGATCCGTTATTGACATGATTTTTTACGCCTTTATTTCCAATTAATTCTATTTATCCTGAGAAAATGCCCGAATTGAGTTAATAGATTTAATTAAATTTGGAATGCTAATTTCCGGCTTTGTAATATATATTAGTACATCAATCTGCATATAGAGAAAATTTTATTTCGTTGTATGCTTTAGTATTGTACCCATGTATTTCTGGACATAAGGATCTCACATTTTCTGCAAGCGGTTCAATTGCTAAAGCGAATAATAATAATGGAGATAACGAACATCCTTGTCTAAAACCTCTGGAAAGATTTAAATTTAGTTGATAACATTGATTTGTTAGTATCTCTAGCTGTTGGGTTAGAATATAACAATTTTAACCTTCCCAATGCGCAGTACTTCTCTCCAATTGAAAATTTTTCCATCACTGAAAATAAATATGGCCAATCTACTTGATCAAAGACTTTTTCAGCATCTAGCGATATAATTGCTAGATCTTCATTACAACTTGCACAGTTGAATATATAATATTAAAACAATCGTCTAAGGTTATAAAAATGAGTGACGTTTAGGGATAAAACCTGTTTGATCAGGATGTAATTAATTTGTTAATTACTATAGCTCAAATCTATTAGAAAAGGATCTTAGTTAATATTTTCTGATCAGTATTTAATAGAGCTATTGCTCCTATATGAGGCCGGGTCTTCTAGATCCTTATCAATTTTAGGTATATCAGTATTATTGTAGATTCCATTTAAGTTTCCGGAGTTGCTGCTTTGAGTATAAACATGTTTATACAGTGTTTGTAAGTGTGGAGAAAATCAGCTCGCTCGCATTAAAAATTTTTTTATAGAATTCAGAGCTTATCTGGCCATCAGGGCCAGCGGCCTTTCCATTTTTTAAAGATCTAATTGACTCTTCAATATCTTTGGTCGTTATTTCAGATCCTAATAATTCCTGTTCTTGCAGATCTAAGCCACTTTAAGGTTGCATTTCTGTATAATGCTTTCCAGTCCTATTGATTGTTGTGTCACTTTAGTTGAATAAAGATCTTGATAGTATTGTAAAATATCTGTTCATTAATATCTTTGGGGAGTGTTAGTGTTTTTCTTTTTCACCCTTTTCTGATCTAATCTATGAATCATTTTTTCTCCATCCAGTTTTCGAAGCTGGCGTGCCAAATAGTTTGTGTGGTTTACACCAAATTCAAAATTTAATTGTTTTGTATGTTTGATAAAGTTTTATTATTTGGTCGGAGTATATTTTATTTAATTTATATTTTCAATGCAGCTATTTATTATGTTTTACCAATGAAGTGTGTTCATGGCGTTTTCTATGTCTAATTGTTTTTATCTTTCCATTCCAATGTCTGTTGTTTGGCTCTATTCTTCTTTGTTAAGAATTTTGCCTCGCGAGAGGAGAGATTAATACCCCTCGTGTAAATGCTTTGAATGTTTGCCCCAGAGAAGGGACAGCAGAGATTTCGGGATGGTCATGATCTCGAAGAACATATTTTAAACTGTTTTACAAGATATTCACAACATACCTTGTTCTTTTAAAATTTGAGGATTAAGTCTCCATTGTGTCTGTTTCTTGTCCATTCCATTAGTTTAAATCATAAACTCGTTAATGGGGCATGATCCGAAATTATAATAATATGGATATTGTGATTTATAAGTATATGGAATTAGTTTAGCATCTACTAAGAAATAATCTTCCTTGAATAAGTTTTTATGCATAGGATGATGTAAAATGAGTATTCTCATCCGGATGGGTTTTTCAATTCTCCAGCACATCCTTAAATATTGGTATTATTTATATATGAGTTTAAAAATTCACTTGACAGAGATTTCCCTCCGCCGACTTTCTCTGTGTTGATGATCTGTCCCTAAATATGGATCCAGTGTACAATTAAATCTTCCATCAATTATTAAATTATTTTGTGTACATTCCGGAATTAATATTCAGTATTCTCTTGAAAAACCTGGGGGGGGGACTATCAAAATTAGGGGCCCATATAATTAATGAGAGTCACTTTTTATTGAGTATAATTCGCCTACTACTATGATATATCTACCATCTGTATCTTCTGTAGTTGGATTATATGTTTAAAAGGTATACCTTTACGAATTAGAATTGCAACTCCGTCTACAAGATTTATGTGGTGAATGAGGAATGATACGTTTTGGGCAATCCATTTTGTTTTCAATCTGTATATTTGCGTTTCCTTTTTAAGATGAGTCTCTTGGAGGAAAATTATTTTGTCTGTGTTTGAGCGATTTTGGTGAGTTAATACTTTGCCTCTCTTATAATGGGTTCATTAATTCCCTTAACATTCCAACTGCAAAATTGTAATTCTTCCTACACCCCCAGTGTTCACTTTTACGTCTTGCATCATGATTAGGGTGGTCTATAATGGAGTAGATGATTCAGCACGTTTAAACCAATAACCTTACACCTGGATCTCAGATAGATGCATTTCAGAACTTTTAGGTTTTTCTTGCTCGGTCAAATCTCCTTGAATAACAATTATAATTCCATTTCTAAATAATAAAATATATTGATTATAACATACATACAAAATAGAAAGAGTAAGTGGTTTATTATGTTAGTGAATATGAAAGAAAGAAAAATACTACATCTATAGTTAGTGTAGTTAGTGAAAGCCACCCTAATGTGGCTACCTAGGCATCTACTCAGACTTCCGTAGCTTTTGTAAAACTAAAATGATGCAAGCTCGCATCGTTCTTTCCTTGAAGGGAAAAAATTCAAATCAGTGAAAAAAAACATTAATGCGGAGGGGGCGGGGGGGGTGGGGGGGGGGGGGGGGGAATAATGGATATATTCCAATAGCGGTAATAATTATTAGTCTCAGGTTAATAAAATATTAGTTTCATTTAACTAAAGTATTTTTGAGTCCATGATTAGTTAAATAGTATCAATGGATCTAGGATTAAACCTACATCTTCTATTTTTAATCATCTTATGATTCATCCTTTTAACTAATTCTGAGTTAATCCAATTAACTATAATTGATAAATGCTTAATTATTATGATTAATAATGGGGATTTAGCTAGTAATAGTTAATACAATAATATAAACATATTATATAACAATGATCAATTTCATTCTAAATTCATAACAATCCTAAGTATAGAAAATGCTTTAAAGTTCAGTTTCTTCTCAATAACGTACCGAGTCCAATATCATCGCATATATTTTTAGCGTTAAGTATTAATCCTCATTGTCCTCTTTTTCGCTCTCGTCCTCGCTAATTTCAATCTTTTCAAGTGGCCTCAATCTTCTTTGCAAATTTAAAAGCCTCTGTGTGGTTTAGTAAAGAAGTATCCTTTGTGGTCGTAGTGATTCTCAGTGTTGCAGGGTACATCAGTCCATATCTCAGGTTATTAATGTTCTTGAGTTTTTCTGTGTATCTGTAAACAATGCTCTTTTTCTTGGCAACTTCCTGCAGTTAGTTCTCGAAATATGCTGATCTTGTCTCCTTCATGCAAAACAAGATTTCTGCTGTACGAACAATTTTCTTCATCATGACATCAAGACATGGTCATATTGCACCTTCACTATAAAGTTTGTCTTGGAGGGCATCCGCCCCTGGACGGCGTCTCAGTGCTCTATGTGCCCGAGCCAGTAAAGCGCAGCTTCATCCAGTTTTAAAAACTTTCTTCAGTAAATCTGCAGCAAATTCGACGAGGGTCCTGATTCCCCTCTTCCCTTCCCGGACACCGATAATTCTTAGATTTGGCGTCCTCTGTACGCCAGTCCTCCAAGTCCACAATGCATCTTTCGGTTATTTTATAGCAATAAGTCCGATAAACGCTTGTTCTCGGAGAGAAGTCTTGCTTGTAGTTTCAGAGCTTGTGTTCAGCGATTCCCTCTAGTTCGATTATGAGATTGTTGTTGTTGTTCCATGTGCCTGAGAGATGGGCATCCAGCTTCGAATTAAATACTGATTCCATCAGATTGGGTGATTCGCTGACATTACCTCACGACAATCTTTTTATTTAGATTTTCTTCCATGATCTTCTTCCAAGAGTCCAATTGTTTCTGTACAACAGGACAGCAATATCTTTCTTAATTTCTTCTTTAATTTCTTCTTTAATTTCGCTCTCTTTAATTTTTCTCTTTAATTTCTTTTTTAAAGTTTTCAACTCATCTTTAAAATCCTTTTTGAGTTTTTTAAATTCTGCCAATATTTTGAAATTTCTGAGGCAAGGAAACTTCTTAGTTCTTCCACATCTGTCTTACTTTCTCTTGAGATCTCTTCTTCTTGAGATGCTGTTAAATTGAAGGCCGAGGCTTATTCGGTTGGGCCTGCTTCCCCTGGCCCTACCGTTTTTTTTTTTCCCGATTTGGGGGAGGGGTCGCCGGCGATGCACGTCGCGCGCGGAAGAAAACATACCGACGGTTTTGTCGCGCGCCTGATGACGCGCTTGCTGCAGTTAGTCGGTTGCGATATTGAGCAGGTAAGTCCCGATTTTCCCCCCCGTTTTTTCTACAGTTTTCCCGGAGCTAAATGGCGCGAGTCTGCCTACTCCATAGCGCTACCGGAAGTCCCTCCTGTGCCTTGGGTCACCTATCTTGGTCGTCTACCAATTTTACAACAAATTACTTCCCTACTCCTAGATTCAATGCTCTGATTTACAAAGGCCAGCACACCAAAGGCTTTCTTTACCACCCTATCTACATGCGATTCCACCTTCAGGGAACTATGCACAGTTATTCCTTAGATCCTCAGTTCCACCAGCATTCCACAATTCCCTACCATTTACCATGTACGTCCATTTTTGATTTGTCCTGCCAAGATGTAGCACTCACACTCAACAACATTAAACTCCATCTCCATTTTTCAGCCCACTTTCCAAATGCCCAAACTCCTCTGTAGACTTTTGAAAATCTACTTTCATTAAATCCACAACACCACTAATCTTAGTATCATCTGCACTCTTACTATCCAATTTTCCACCGCCATCATCCAGGATTCAATGATTACATACAAACACAGTGGACCCAACACAGATCCCTGAGGCCACCCCTCACTGTCATCGGCTTTCCAACCTACAAACTACCCATCCACCATTACTCTCTGACATCTCCCATTCAGCCAATGTTTGAATCCATCTTGCTACTTTTTCCGCCATTAACAATAACAAACAAACAACAAAAAAAGCTCCAAAGATTGAAACCTTCTTTAACCAACCTTCCATGGGGAACCTTTCAAAGGACTTACTGAAATCCATATAGCCAACATCCACTGCTTTACGCCGCATTCAACAATTTCCCATAGTTACCGCTTCAAAAAATTCAAGAAGGTTTGTCAAACATGACCTTCCAGGCACAAATCCATGTTGACTGTTCCTGATCAGTCCCTGTTTATCCAATGCAGATATATATATCATCTCACTAATTATCCTTTCCATTAATTTTGCCCACCACTGACGTTCAAAACTGTTAGACTATAATTGATATGGTTTATTCTTGAACACCTTTTATAAACAATGAACAACATGCGCAGTACGCCAATCCTCCGCACTATTCCCCGATTCTAAGACAATTTGAAATATTTCTGTCATAGCTATAGCTCCTGCTATTTCTACACTAACTTCCCTCAATGTCCTAGGGAATATCCTGTCAGGACCTGGAGACTTATCCACTTTTATATTTTTCAAAAGTGTCAGTACTTCCTCCTCTTTGAATCTCATAGTTTCCATAGCTACTCTACTTTTTCCCCTTAACTTACAGAGTTCAATATCCTTCTCCTTGGTGAATACCGAAGAAAATAAATTGTTCAATATCTCCCCCATCTCTTTTGGCTCTGCAGATAGAAACCCTTTGGGTTTACTTTCACCTTTCTTGCCAAAGCAACCTCATATCTTCTTTTAGCCTTCCTAATTTCTTTCTTAAGATTCTTTTTACATTCTTTATACTCCTCTAGCACCTCATTTACTCCATGCCTCCTATAATTATTGTAGATATCTCTCTTTTTTCGAAACAAGTGTTCAATTTCCCTTGAAAACCATGGCTCTTTCCAATTTTTACTATTTCTTTTCAACCTAACAGGGACATAACCATATAACAATTAACAATTACAGCACGGAGACAGGCCCTCTCGGCCCTTCCAGTCCGTGCCGACCATTTGATTTCCCCTAGTCCCATCTACCTGCACTCAGACCATACCCCTCCATTCCCTTCACGTCCATATACCTATCCACTTTACTTTTAAATGTTAAAATCGATCCTGCCTCCACCACCTCTGCTGGAAGCTCATTCCACACAGCCACCACCCTCTGAGTAAAGAAGTTCCCCCTCAAGTTACCCCTAAACTTCTGTCCCTTAATTCTCATGTCATGCCCTCTTGTTTGAATCTTCCCTACCCTCAATGGGAAAAGCTTATCCACGTCAACTCTTAGTCTATCCCTTTCATCATTTTAAAGACCTCAATCAAGTCCCCCCTTAACCTTCTGCGCTCCAAAGAATAAAGACCTAACTTGTTCAACCTTTCTCTGTAACATAGTTGCTGGAACCCTGGCAACATTCTAGTAAATAAAGATTCTGTACTCTTACAATTTCCCCTTTAAATGTCCTCCATTTCTCTTCTACATCCTTCCCATGAAACAAAGTGTCCCAATTCACTCCTTTAAAACCCTTACGCTTTCCCTCAAAGTTAGCCTTTCTCCAATCAAAAATCTCCACCCTAGGTCCAGTTCTGACTCTCTCCATAATTATATTGAAACTAATGGTATTGTGATCACTGGTCCCGAAGTGCTCACCAACGCATACCTCCGTCACCTGACCTGCCTCATTTCCTAACAGGAGGTCCAGCACTGCCCCTTCTCTGGTCAATACCTCTATGTACTGCTGCAAATAACTACCCTGCACACATTTTACAAACTCCAAACCATCCAGCCCATTTACAGAATGTGTTTTCCCAGTCTATTTTTGGAAAATTGAAATCTCCCACAATCACTACCTTATGCTTACTACTAATATCTGCTGTCTCCTTACATATTTTCTATTCCAATTCACGCTCCCCATTTGGCGGTCTATAATACACCCCTAAAAGTGTTGCTACACCGTTCCCACTTCCTCAGTTCCACCCAAATAGCCTCCCTAGTACGAGCCCTCTAATCTATCCTGCCAAAGCACTGCTGTAATATCTTCTCTGACAAGCAATGCAACACCTCCCCCTCTGGTCCCTCCAATTCTATCACACCTGAAGCAAACGAAAATCCTGGAACATTTAGTTTTTCCAATCACAGCCCTCCTGCAACGATGTTTTCCACTGATTGCCACAACATCATATTTCCAGGTGTCAATCCAGGCTCTAAGTTCATCCACCTTACTTTACAATGCTCCTAGCATTAAAATATACACATTTTAGAAACCCACCATCCCTCATTCTCTGTCTATTATCTTTTTCATCTTTCTCGCCTACATTTTGGATCCGAGTGCTTCCCTTCTTTGCCTCTTGCCCCACACCCTGACCCCTAGCCCCCTCTACCTGAGTCCTCCCCCCCAGCCTTTCTAGTTTAAAGTCTCCCCCAGTAGCCCTTTGCAAATCTCCCTGCCAGGAATATTGGTCCCCCTCGGGCTCAAGTGCAACCCGTCCTTTGTGTACAGATCATGCCTTCCCCAAAAGAGGTCCCAGTGATTTAAGGAACTTGAATCCATGCCCACTGCACCAGTCCCTCAGCCACGCATTTATCCTCCACCTCATTTCATTCCTACTCTCACTGTCACGCGGCACAGGCAGTAATCCTGAAATCGTTACCCTTTTGGTCCTTCTCCTTAACTTTTCCCCCCAACTCCCTAAATTCTCTCCTTCAGGGACCTCTTTTTCTGCCTAATGTCATTGGTACCTATGTGTACCACAACATCAGGCTCCTCTTCCTCCCCTTATCAGAATCTTTTTGGACACGTTCTGACACATGCGAGACCCTGGCACCAGGGAGGCAAACTACCCATCCGGGTCTCCCGACTGCGTCCATAGAATCGCCTATCCGACCCCCTAACTAATAGGAGAACCCTATTACAATTGCCCTCCTCTTTTGCTACCCCTTCTGAGCATCAGGGCTGGTCTCTGTGCTGGAGGCCCGGCCGCTGTTGCTGCCCCCAGCTAGGCTGTCCCCTCCAATCGTACTCAAACCTGAGTACCTATTTTCCATGTGTACGGTCACAGGGGTACTCTCTAGCCCCTGCCTCTGCCCCTTGCCCTTCCTAACTGTGACCCACTTGTCTGCCTCCTGTGGTTTGGGAGTGACTACCTCCCTGTAGCTCCTCTCTATTACCTCCTCACTCTCCCTGACCAGACGGAGGTCATCGAGCTGCTGCTCCAGGTTCCTAACAGTCCTTTAGGAGCCCCATCTCAATCCCTCGTCAATCCTTTAGTAATTATTTGTTTTTTGTCCGGCGTCCACCACTTCCTGTCCGTGGAGCGCCGGGCACCCAACTCATTCATTTTATCTTCTTCCTCCTGCAAGAATACAGGTATCTTCTCTATTCCCTCTTTCAACGGTATCAGAGACAGCATTTTTACCGTTCCTTCTGTCGCCGCTGTCTTAGCGGCACTATCGACTGCCCTATTCCCTCTAGCTTCCAGCGAATTCCCTCTCTGGTGGCCTGCTACATGGACCACCGCTATTCTTTCTGGCAAATTTAGTGCTTCCAAAGCTTTTTCGATTAACTGCTCATGAGCCAACTCTTTTCCTCTGGCTGTAATCATCCCTCTTTCTTTCCAGATTTTCCCAAAGGTGTGTACCACCCCAAAGGCATACTTGGAGTCCGTATACACAGTTCCTTTTTTTCCTTTCAATAGTTCCAATGCCCTCATTAATGCATACAGTTCACACGTTTGTGCTGACCAACTTCCTGGCAACCAGCCTGTTTCCACTTTTCCAAACCCTTCTCCTGTTATTATAGCATACCCACTATACCTTTTTCCGTCTATACTCGGGAAGAACCAGCAATAACCCATCTAACCCCTTTCTCAAGCGGTCGTTCCTCTAAATCTTCCCTACTCTTTGTCTGGAGTTCTATTATATGGAAAATTGGATAAGTAAGTATGCAGATGATACTAAGATAGGTGGTGTTGTGGATAATGAAGTAGATTTTCAAAGTCTACAGAGAGATTTGGGCCATTTGGAAAAGTGGGCTGAAAGATGGCAGATGGAGTTTAATGCTGATAAGTGTGAAGTGCTACATCTTGGCAGGACAAATCAAAATAGGACGTACATGGTAAATGGTAGGGAATTGAGGAATGCTGTGGAACAGAGGGATCTAGGAATAACTGTGCATAGTTCCCTGAAGGTGGAATCGCATGTAGATAGGGTGGTAAAGAAAGCCTTTGGTGTGCTGGCCTTTATAAATCAGAGCATTGAATAAAGGAAGTTGGGAAGTAATGTTAAAATTGTACAAGGCATTGGTAAGACCAATTCTGGAGTATGGTGTACAATTTTGGTCGCCTAGTTATAGGAAGGAATGTCAACAAAATAGAGAGAGTACAGAGGAGATCTACTAGAATGTTGCCAGGGTTCCAGCAACTATTTACAGAGAAAGGTTAAAGTTAGGTCTTTATTCTTTGGAGCGCAGAAAGGTTAAGAGGGGACTTGATTGAGTCTTTAAAATGATGAAAGGGATAGACAGAGGTTGACGTGGATACGTTTTCCCTTGAGGGTAAGGAAGATTCAAAACAAGAGGGCATGACAATGAGAATTAAGGGACAGAGGTTTAGGGGTTAGAAGGAGGGAGCGGACCAGAGGGATGAGAGGCAGTGGGGAGGAAGGTAGGTCAGCGCTACTCAACAACACTAGCTCATTGCCCCCACTGCCCTTTCCTTACCTGTCCACCGCCAAAGAGGGAGGCAGCCGTTGGAAGCTCCTTGCCAGCCTCCCCTCCTCTGCCAGCCAACAGGAAAGGTGCGGGGCCGAGCGGTGCAGACGTTCAGGCGGAAGGGGCCCGCTCACCCGCTATCCCTCCCTCCTCCCGCCTCGGTGTGCAGGAGGGTTTTGTTTTGAAAGCATGGCCAGTAGCAGCCGTTATCAGGACGGGCGGGTTACGGGAGAAGGACGCTGTCGTTACGCGGGGCCTGTCATTCGTTTCTCCGTCGCCCCGATCTAGTATCTTTGACCCGCTAGTTCCTTCGACCCGCACTACAGCTGTTGCCGCCGTCGACACAAACGTCACGTTCCTTTTCTCCATGAGATGCTGCCTGATGTCAGATGCAAAACTAATAATATTAGAATGTTAGAGGCTGCCCTAAGTTAACGACATTCCAAAGATGTTTCTTGACTACGACTTAATAACAGCGAAAAAAACTTATATTACAGGAAAAAGATAACAGTTCCCATAGTGAAGTTGTCGATCACAGAAATGACCGAGACACTACATTTAGAAAAAATAAGGCTTGTTTTTTGGATAAGCTTTTCCCATTAAGGGTAGGGAACATTCAAACAAGAGGGCATGACATGCGAATTAAGGGACGGAAGTTTAGGGGTAACGTGAGGGGGAACTTCTTTACTCAGAGGGTGGTGGCTGTGTGGAATCAGCTTCCAGCAGAAGTGGTGGAGGCAGGATCGATTTTAACATTTAAGGGTAAAGTGGATAGGTATATGGACGTGAAGGGAATGGAGGGGTATGGTCTGAGTGCAGGTAGATGGGACTAGGGGAAAACAAATGGTCGGCACGGACTGGAAGGGCCGAGAGGGCCTGTTTCTGTGCTGTAATTGTTATATGGTTATATGGTTATATCTCACTACAATCATGTTCGGGTAACTCCCCTTCCTGCTCAGCACCTGCCGAGTACAAAAACTGAGAGGGTTTCAAGTTTTTATCCGTTACAATAGTCAAATCATTCTTTTCCATATGTATAACCTCATACTTCAAGATTCTAGAATCCGTCAGCCACCGACTGGACTTCTGAGTTAGTATCGTCCGGACCGTGTGGGGAGTGGACACCACCAGGGTTCCTCCAAATGTCAATTTCCTACTTTCTTCCACTAACACTGCTGTTGCCGCTACCGCTTGAATACATACTGACCATCCCCACGACACTGGATCCAAGAGTTTGGAGAGGAACGCGACGGGCTGCCGCTTCCCTCCTTTCTCTTGGGTCAATACTCCCAGCGCAATTCCATTTTCTGCGTTCACAAAGAGATGGAATGGCTGGTCGATAGACGGAGGGCCAGTACAGATGCAGTGATCAAACTGTTCTTTAGTTTCCTAAACTGGTGTTCGTCCCTGGATTCCCACTTTACTTTGTCGTTTTCTTCACCTAACTTACCATATAAAAACCTAACTTGTCGGGTATAATCATCTATCCATAATCTACAATATCCAATCAGTCCAAGAAACTTCCTGATCTCCTTCTTGTTTTTCGGCATTGGCAGTCCGGTAATTCCCGCTATTCTTTCCGGGTTTATTCTCCTTTTCCCATCGCTTATCAGGTGTCCTAGATATTTAACTTCTTGTTCTACAAACTGTAATTTATTTTTAGACACTCTCAACCCCTTTTCCCCCAGAAAGAGTTTAGGAGGGTTATGGTCGCGTCCCTAACTGCCTCCTCTTCTTCCCCTGATAGTAATAGGTCGTCCACAACAGCTGTGTCTCATCAGTCCTCGGGACGTCCTCTAATACTTGTTCTAATATCTGTCCGAACAGGTTCGGGGACTCCGTAAATCCCTGAGGGAGCACAGTCCACCGATACTGCTGTTTCCTTTGGATCTCTGGGTTTTCCCATTCAAACGCTAAAAGGTCCCTGCTCTCTTCAGCCAGGGGGCAGCTCCAAAAAGCGTCTTTTAAATCTACCACTCTGAATCACTTGTGGTTCGGGGGTATCCGTCCCATTATGGTATACGGGTTCGGGACTACCGGGTGTCACGTTCTAACTACCTTATTTAATTCCCTAAGGTCCTGGACCAGTCTGAACGTCCCGTCGGTCTTCCTTACGGGGAGTACGGGGGTGTTATATGGGGACATACAATTCTCTAATATACCGTCCTTTAGTAAGTTCTCTATAATTGGCTGAAGTCCTCTCCTTCCTTCCATAGAAATTGGATATTGTCTTACCCGTACTACCTCACTTTCATTTTTCAGAGCTATTCTCAAGGGTGGGATCTGCAGCCCTCCCCGGTTTCCTTCCTTGGCCACACCTGCGGGACTATTTCTTTCCTCATCCTCTGTGGTCAATTTATACAGTTGGACTATTATCTGTCCCCTACCTGTTCCCATTCCTAATTGGATTTGTAAATCCCTCCCCATCAAATTTATCCCTGCCTGGGGTACCAAGATTAAATCTTCCGTAGTTTCCCGATTCTCGTATTTTACCACCACCCCTTCTACCTCGGGTAATGTCATCACTTTCCCTTCTACCCCTGAGATTCTAACTTGTTTTTCACCCAATCTCATTCCTTCTGGTACCTTAGTTACGCTCGATCTCTCTGCTCCCGAATCTACCATAAATACCATATCCTCTCCCTGGAGTCCTAATTTCAAGTTTACCAGTGGTTCCCGTGTGTATCCCATACACCCCAGGGAGCGGAACCCCTGACTTCCCTATTCTTCCTCCATGACTGTGTACGACTGCACCTCCCGTCGTAGCTTGGGACATTCCCTCTTGAAATGACCCTCCTCGTTACAATAATAACACCGGGGTGGCCCCGTGTACCATCTTCCTGATCCTTGTTCCTTGTTTTCCCGGAGACCCCAACTTCGGTCCCTCCATTCACCTCTTCCTCGTCCTCTAATACTGCCGCTTCCCCTTCCCCGGTCTCCATGAGCACCCGGTCTTCTATCACCTTCGATTCCCCCCTTCTTTACCCCTTGCTGTACTGCCTGCAACATCATTTTTGCCTTTCCCTTCTGTTTTTCCTCATTCCGTCTTACATATACCTTTTGAGCCTCTGTTAACAATTGATTCAATGGTTTGTCATTCCAATCTTCCAATTTTTCCAGTTTCTTTCTAATGTCTGGCCACGATTTGGTTACAAAATTAACCTTTAGCAACTGCTGACCAGCGTCCGAATCAGGGTCTATCCCCGAATACCGCTGGAAATTCGTCCTCAACCTTTGTCAGAACACTGTCGGAGGTTCGTCCTTGTTCTGCTGATTTTCAAAAGCCCGTTCGAAATTCTGTCCCTTGGGAACGGCTTCTCTGATTCCCTTGATTATTATCTCCCTGAGATCTCTCATACTTCTTATTCCTTCTTCTGTTTGGTTACTCCAATCCGGCGCAGTAATGGGATATCTTACTGCTCCTGCATCTGCTGCTCCCGCTTGAGCCTGCAACCCCTTATCCCAGACTTTTATTCCTGCCTGTCTGACCATCTGTCTTTCTTCTGGAGTAAACAAACTTCCCATTATTGACATCATTTCTTCCCATGTATATATATTTGGCCCTAGGAACTGATCTATTTGTTCAGCCAGTCCCAAGGGGTCTTCCAATAAACTTTTAATCTCCTTTTTAAAGTTCCTCACCTCCATACTGCTGAGAGGCACATTTACAAATCCCATTTCCCTGCATTTCCCCCTAACGGGACCTCTCTTAGGGGCTTCATTTGGACAGATCGGTCTGATCTTTGTTTGGCTACCCTGGTTTGAGATCTCGTCACCCGACTACTGCCTGAGGCACCCATCCCGTCCTCATCCTCACTTTTTATTTCCTCTTCCTTATCTAACTGGTTCTCTCCTTCACGTTCTATGTTTAAATCAAAGTTTCTTTCATCCTGTTTCTTCTCTACTTTCCGTGATTCTCTACTATCTGTCTCTTCTGAGACGGGAGCGGACAGGTTTACTGCCGAGCCGCTCTGAATTAGTGGGACCGCCTGAGCAGATGCAGCCGGAGCTGATGGGGGTATGGTTGGGGGCTGGGATTCATATGGCGGGGGCAGACGTCGTAGGTGGTCATCACCAATTGGGGGCCAGTCAGATTCATCCTGCTCTCTCTCTGTCTTTAACGGGAACATCCCATTATAGGGTTTCCAGCACTGGGCATAGTCCTTTTCTATTTGATTTGGCGGTTCTCTCTCATTCACAAATTCATTCAACGCTTGTCTCACCCAGTCTTCATTTGAGCCCAACCTTGACCACCACACCGCGCTCCCTCGGATAGGCTCCTTTGGCCATTCAAAGTAACAAAACTTTATCATAGTTTCCTTACTCTTACCCCGGGTGTTCCCTTCACCCCATCCGTGCAACATTCGCCCCAACGGACTAGCGGGCGAAATGTGTGGCTCTATGCCATTATGAGCCTTATCCTGTTTCCCCGGACGCTCACTTTTCCCGTTCCGGTTTCCCATTGTCTCGTCGGACTATTCCCGTCCGACAGACCCCGGTCACCCAGGCAATACTTAATAGTCAGTTTTCTTACCTGGGTCTTGTGCACAAGAATCGCTCGACCGTTCCTTATTTATTCACCTTACACCCCCTCTTGCTTCCCGAGTCTTTCCACCCGAATATCACTCGCTCAAACCGCTGATGGCAAGCAAGGAGATCAGAGACTGCTGAAATCAGCAGGGTGCACCTTCCCCTCCTTCTTTGCCTCCACCGAGCAGCCGGAGTGGCGATCCCGGACGAGCCCCCAGTTTGTGAGATACGCTTTGTGCTCACAATCACTGCTCAAAGACCAAATCGTGGAAGCAAGAATCTTTATTTTCAAGTCTGCAGAACCGGGTGCCTCTCCAAGTTGAGACACCCCGAAGTCAGAGAAGTCACCCCCCTTTATACACACGATTTTACATTCAACCTCCCCTCCGGACCCTTCTCCAATCAGGGTCTGAGGTGCACAATCTGTAGGTACATCCCCCAGTACCTCCCACATCATACATCGCATGTTCATGGTAATGAGCAGTTTTTTTGACCAGGGGTGTGTTGTAATATTCATTTATTTTATTAAGCATGCTCAGTTGTTCATGACCTATCCTAGTTTTACTCACCTCCAAGTGAACCCTCTCAGTTCTCCTATATCAGTACTAAAGCTAAGCTATAGTGACAAGGCTCCCATCTATCACTCCATTCTACTGATAGGGATCTCTCTACATCACTCCCTTCTACCGCTATACAATGCTATTACTTCTTACTCAAGGATGGGTCTGGTAACTTTTATACACAGCTGTGTCAGAACTCTCTCCCTGGCCCCTATCAGTTTGAATCCTCTTTAAAGCTCCTTACTATAATGGGGTTTAATCACTTTATCCCTCACAATTGTAGATGTGTTTCACTTTTTATTCTTACAAGGAAAGATGTACATTTGTTACATTACTTACTAATCAATGTGGTGCTTTATTAATATAAATCCCGCCTACTACTACACCATTCATATTATCGCAGGCAACCCAACATGCTGTTAGTTGTTGTACCAGATCCATGAGTATGTGTGATTTACTCAACAGAGGGTCAGGGCCGGACAAGAGGAGGGTGTGGGCCGGAGAGGAGGAGGGTGAGGGCCGGAGAGGTGGATGGTGAGGGCCAGACAGGAGGAGGGTCAGGGCCGGACAGGAAGAGGGTCAGGGCCTGAGAGGAGAATGGCGAGGGACGAAGAGGAGGAGGGTCAGGGCCGGAGAGGAGGGTCAGGGCCGGAGAGAAGGATGGCGAGGGCCGGAGAGGAGGGTCAGGGCCGGAGAGGACGAGGGTCAGGGCCGGACAGGAGGAGGGGGAGGGCCAAACAGTTGTGGGATAAAAGGCTGGAGCGTTAGGGGGATGGAGTTCAGGTGGATTTGAGGTGAGGGAAGTTGGGATGGATAGGGGACAGAAGACAGGAGGAATGGGGATAGCAGGCTAGATGATGGAATGAGGGACAGAGGAATCAGGGGAGATGGTCAATGGAATATCAGAACATGTCGTAAATAGTGATGGAGTCGGGCCAGAGGGAGTTGAGATGGAGGAGAGGGGAGAGAGAGACGGAGGAGAGGAGAGGGGAGAGACAGGTGGAGGAGAGGGGAGAGAGAGGTGGAAGAGAGGGGAGAGAGGTGGAGGAGGGGGAGAGTGAGGTGGATGATGGGGAGAGAGATGTGAAGGGGAGAGAGAGATGGAAGAGGGGGGGAGACAGGTGGAGGAGTGTGGAGAGAGAGGGGGAGGAGTGGGGAGAGAGAGATGGAGGAGGGGGAGAGAGAGATGGAGGAGGGGTAGAGAAGTGGAGGAGGGGGAGAGAGGAGTGGAGGAGGGGGGAGAGAGGGAAGAGGGGGAGAGAGAGATGGAAGAGGGGGGGACAGAGGCGAGAGTGGAGAGAGAGGTGGAGGAGAGGGGAGAGAGAGGCAGAGGAGTGGGGAGAGAAAGGACATCAGGAGGAGTAGAGCCAGAGTTGAATGTGTGGGGGAGAGAGGACCAGAGGAAAGGGGAGTGGACATAAAAATGACCGGATGCTGGAGAGTGGGCCAGAGAATTGGGGAGGGGAAGCAAGGTGGAGTCGTTGGGAGTGAGAACTGGAGGAGTGGGGAGAGCGAGGTGGAAAGAATGGGTGGTGAGAATGTTGCAGTTGTATCCGACGTTCGTGAGGCCACATGGTTTTTGTGAAAAAATTACCACTCAGATTCCTATTCAATCTTTTCCCCTTCACCTTAAACCTATGTCGTCTGGTCCTCGATTCCCCTACTCTGCACAAGAGACTGTGCATCTAATCCTCTCATGATTTTATACACCTGTACAAGATCACTCCTCATCCTGCGCTCCAAGGAATTGATTCCCAGCCACCTCAACCTCGCCCTGTAGCTCAGACCCTTGAGTCCTGGCAACATCCTCGTGAATCTTCTCTGTAGCCTTTAAAGCTTGACAATATCTTTCTCCTAACCTGGTACCCAGACCTGAATACAATACTATAAATACAGCCTTACCAACGTCTTGTACAACTGGAACGCGATCTCCCAACTGCTTTCCTCAATATTTGGACTGATGAAGGACAGTGTGTCAAAAGCCTTCTTAGACTGACACAGCGTGGAAACAGGCCCTTCAGCCCAACTTGCCCGCACTTGCCAACATGTTCCAGCCAATTCACTGCATATTTTCAAGAGAGTTAGATTTAGCTCTTAGGGCTAAGGGATATTGGGAAAAAGGAGGAACATGGTACTTATTTTGATCAGCCATGATCATATTGAATGGCTTGAGGGGCCAAATGGCCTACTCCTGCACCTATTTTCTATGTCCCCTTCAACCACAATTGTAACACTGACTCTGATATCCTGCACCCTATTCCCCTCCAGCCAGGGATCTGTACGGAGATGGTGAACCCCAGTAACCATTGCCACCCCTTCCTCTACCCCTCCCCTTTTTTTCCCGTGCTAGACCTCTGTCCTGGCTTGCAATATGATTCATTCTTCCTTTCTTGTTCATGTTAAACTTTGCAACTTCTCTAACCTCCTTTTGCCAAGCCCGTACCAAGCATCTCAATATCCATCCTTCTGTGTGTGTTGGACAACTTGGCTCAGATCTGATTGTCTACTTGGCATGATTGTCTACTATCGTCTGTGGAGTGTGTTACCTGGGTCCTGGTCCATCTGTCATCAGGTATCACTGGTCCAGTCCGGGTCCATATACTTCATTTAAATTTACCCATAATCGGCTGGCGTAAGCTGTCGGGTCATAGTCATAGAGTCATAGAGTGATACTGGCCCTTCGGCCCAACTTGCCCACACCGGCCAACATGTCCCAACTATACGTCCCACCTACCTGTGCTTGGTCCATATCGCACACTTTGATAGGGAGATCATCAATGTGCCTTCCCGAGCCCCCATTCGCTGTGATGGTATTTCATTCTCAGTCAGAGGCCGACGTCAGGAAATCCTTCAGAGGGGTGAACCCTCAAAAAGCGCCTGGACCTGATGATCTAAAAACCTGTGCAGACCAACTGGCTAGAGTTTTTACGGACATTTTCAACCTGTCACTTCTGAGTTCTGAGGTTTCCACCTGCTTCAAAAGGGCATCAATAATACCGGTACCCAAGAAAAGCAAGGTGACATGCCTCAATGACTATCCACCAGTGGCACTAATGCCTGTGGTGATGAACTGCTTTGAGATGTTGATCATGGCGCAAATCAACTCCTACCACGACAAAAACTTGGACCCACTGCAGTTCACTTACCGCCACAACAGATCAAAGGTGGATGCGATTTCTGACACTAGTCACTGCCTGCCATTCTGAAAAGGACCCATTTACTCCTACCCTTTGCTTCCTGTCTGCCAGCCAGTTCACTATCCACATCAATACTGAATCCCCAATGCCGTGTGCTTTAAGTTTGTATGCTAATCTCTTATGTAGGACCTTGTCGAAAGCCTTCTGAAAGTCTAGATATAACACATCCACTGGTTCTCCCTTATCCACTCTACTAGTTACATCCTCAAAAAATTCTATAAGATTCGTCAGACATGATTTACCTTTCGTAAATCCATGCTGACTTTGTCCAATGACTTTCACCATTTTTTTAATGTACTGCTATCCCATCTTTAATAACTGACTCTAGCAGTTTCCCCACTACCGATGTTAGACTAACTGGTATGTAATTCCCCGTTTTCTCTCTCCCTCCTTTTTTAAAAAGTGCGGTTACATTAGCTACCCTCCAATCCTCAGGAACTACTCCAGAATCTAAGGGGTTTTGAAAAATTATCACTAATGCATCCACTATTTCTGTGGCTACTACCTTGGGTACTCTGGGATGCAGACTATCTGGTCCTGAGGATTTATCGGCCTTTAATCCGTTCAATTTACCCAACACCACTTCCCTGCTAACCTGGATTTCACTCAATTCCTCCATCTTATTTGACCGCCGGTCCCCTGCTATTTCCGGCAGATTATTTATGTCCTCCTTAGTGAAGACAGAACCAAAGTAGTTATTAAATTGGTCTGCCTTGTCCTTGTTCCCCGTGATCAATTTACCTGTTTCTGACTGCAAGGGGACCTACATTTGTTTTAACTAGTCTCTTTCTCTTCACATATCTATAAAAACCTTTGAAGTCAGTTTTTATGTTCCCTACCAGTTTTCTTTCATAATCTATTTTCCCTTTCCTAATTAAGCCCTTCGTCCTCCTCTGCTGGACTCTGAATTTCTCCCAGTCCTCTGGTAGGCTGCTTTTTTGGCTAATTTGTATGCTTTGTCTTTTGTTTCATACTATCCCTGATTTCCCTTGTGCATGGATGCACTACCTTCCCTGATTTATTCTTTTGCCAAACTGGGATGAACAATTGTTGTAGTTCATCCATGCAATCCTTAAATACCTTCCATTGCACATCCACTGTCAACAAGACTGCTGACTAACCCTTCCACATTACTCAATACCTAGTCTAGAATAGCCTGCTCTCTCGTTGGTTCCTCGACATGTTGGTTTAGAAAACTATCCCGCCTACATTCCAAGAAATCCTCTTCCTCAGCACCCCTGCCCATTTGATTCACCCAATCTACATGTAGATAGAAGTCACCCATTATAACTGTTTTACCCTTGTTGCACGCATTTCTAATTTCCTGTTTGATGCCATCCCCAACTTTAGGTGGCCTGTACACAACTCCCACCCGCGTTTTCTGCCCCTTAGAGTTTTGCGGCTCTGCCCATATCGATTCCACATCCTCCAAGCTAATGTCCTTCCTTTCTATTGCATTAATCTCCTCTCTCACCAGCAACGCTACCCCACCTCCTTTTCCCACCTTTAGCTATCTCTCCTTGGATCCCATGCGATCTAACCTTCCAGAGCAGCCTACAATGCGGAACCTTGTTGAACACCTTACTGTTGTCCATACACACATCTACAGCCCTGCTCTAATCAACCTTTTTGCTCACGTCTTCAAAAAAAATCAATCAGATTTGTGAGACACGACCTCGCATGTACAAAACCATGCTGATTACCCCTAATCAGCCCTTGTTCATCCAAATGCCTGTATATCCTATCCCTCAAAATACTCTCCAGTAACTTACCAACTACAGATGTTAAGCTCACCAGTCTATATTTATTTGTTCATCCTCTGCTACCTTCTCACATAACTTACTCACTTCTTGTTTTACAGCTTCTGATTCCTGCAGCTAATTCTTTTGTGGTTCTTGTTTTACAATTTCTAATTCCTCCTTCAACTTTGAATTCTCAATTTCTCCCATAACTCACATACCACTGGCTTTTGCTGTAGCCTTTGAGGCTTGTTTTGCTTGACTTGTCCTGGCGCTTCCAAATATTTTCTGTCCCACAGCAGAGTTTACCCTCGCCCCTGGTCTCTTTAGCAACTTTCATTTACTCTGTGACAACTGTTTGGTTCGGCACGCATTTCATTCCGGAACAGTGGCACCACAAAAACTAACCACTCAACTATGCCCACCCAGAGACACAAAAATGTTGACCCTATGACCTATATAGGGTATCAACTGATGTGTTGAACAAAAGACTCTAAACCAAGGTTGAGTACAACTTAATCTTTATTAACATTCGAGTAACTTAAATATGCAATGCTAACCATTGACTTCCAATAACATCATTTACTTAACTATTTCAATTTATCACTTCTTAAACTAAATCGGCATGGGACGGTGGCGCAGCAGTAGAGTTGCTGCCTGTCAGCGCTTGCAGCGCCGGAGACCCGGGTTTGATTCCTACTACAGGTGCTGTCTGTACAGAGTTTGTACTTTCCCTCCGTGACTACATTTGTTTTCTCCAGGTGCACCGGTTTCCTCCCACACTTCAAAGATGTATAGGTTTATAGGTTAATTGGCTTGGTATAAATGTATACTGCAGACTCGGTGGGCCGAAGGGCCTGTTTCCACACTGTATCTCTAAACTAAACTAAAATAAATCGCAAATGTCAACACTTGTGTTCAGATATTACCCAGGTGTGAGGTAAACTGTTTGGACTGAAGACAGATAAATCCCCAGGGCCTGATGGTCTGCATCCCAGAGTACTGAAGGAGGAGGCACTAGAAATCAACACAGGTGCAGAGGCTACATGGCCTCCTCCTGCACCTATTTTTTTATTTTATTGGCAAATCGTGGATGCATTGGTGATAATTTTCCAATGTTCTATAGACTGGTTCAGTTCTTGTGGACTGGAGGGTAGCCAATGTAACCACACTGCTTAAGAAAGGAGGGAGAGAGAAAACAGGGAATTATAGACCAGTTAGCCTTTCATCGGTAGTGGGGAAGATGCTGGAGTTGATTATTAAATATGTTTTAGCAGTGCATTTGGAAAGCAGTGACAGGATCAGTCAAAGTCAGCATGGATTTATGAAGAGGAAATCATGCTTGACTAATCTTCTGCAATTTTTTGATGTAACAAGTAGAATGGATAAGGGAGAGTCAGTAGATGTGGTGTATCTGGCCTTTCAAAAAGCCTTTGACAAGGTCCCACACAAAAGATTAGTGTGCAAAATTTGAGCACATGGTATTGGGGGTAGGATATTTACATGGATAGAGAACTGGTTAGCAGACAGGAAGCAAAGAGTAGGAATTAACGGGTCCTATTCAGAATGGCAGGCAGTGCCTAGTGGGGTGCCGCAAGGCTCAATGCTGGGACCTGTTATTTACATTATATATTAACGATTTAGACCAGGGAATTAAATGTAACATCTCCATGTTTTTGGATGACACAAAGCTGGGTGGCTGTTAGAGCTGCGAGGAGGATGCTTGCTATGAGGCTGCAGGGTGACTTGGATCGGTTGGGCGAGTGGGCAGATGCATGGCAGATGCACTATAATGTGGATAAATGTGGGGCTATCCACTTTGGTGGAACGATCAGGAAGGCAGATTATTATCTGGATGGTGTCAGATTAGGAAAATGGGAGGGCCCTGGTGAGACCACACCTGGAGTATTGTGTGCAATTTTTGTATCCTAATTTCAGGAAGGACATTCTTCTATTGAGTGAGTGCAGCGTAGGTTCACCAGGTTAATTCCAGGGATGACGCGACTGACATATGATGAAAGAATGGGATCGACTGGGCCTGTATTCATTGGAATTTAGAAAAAATGAGAGGGGATCCTATAGAAATGTATGTAAAATTCTTAAAGGATTGGACAGGCTAAATGCAGGCAACATGTTCCCGATGTTGGGGGAGTCCAGAACAGGGGGTCATAGTTTGAGAATAAGGGTTAGGCCATTTAAGACTGAGAAGAGGAAAAACGTTTTCACCCAGAGAGTTGTGAATCTGTGAAATTCTCTGGCACAGAAGGCAGTGGATGCTAAAGGACGTTTTCAAGTGAGAGTTAGATTTAGCTCTAATGGCTAAAGGAATAAAGGGATATGGGGGAAAAATCAGTAATGGGGTATTTATTTTAGATGATCAGCCATGATCATATTGAATGGTGGTGTTGGCTCGAAGGGGCAAATGGCCCTTGTCATAATCATAATAATACTTTATTAGCCAAGTATGTTTTGCTAATTTCATTTGCCATACAGTCATACTAATAAAAAACAACAGAACACTCAAAATACATTTTAACATAAACATTCATCACAGTGACTCCTCCACATTACTCACTGTGATGGAAGGCAAAAAAAAGTTAAATCTCTTTCCTTCTTTGTTCTCCTGCAGTCGGGGGACTCAAGCCTTCCGTTGATTTTGGCTCCAGTAGCCGGCGGATCTTGGGCCCTCTGCATCAGGGTGATCAAGCTCCTGCATCGGGGGGATCTCAGCTCCCCCGCGCCGAGCGATCTGAATCCGGGTCGGGGCGACCCGAGACTGCAAGCTCCTCGATGGTGAAATCCGCAGGCCACGGATGGAGCATCGATCCCAGGCAAGGGATAGCGGGCTCCGATGGTAAGACCACAGCCCCGTGGTGGGACTCAAAGTCAGTCTCGAGCAATGCCGCCAGCTGCATGATGTTAGTCTGCAGAGCGGACGGAGATACGATCTGTAAAACAATCGCATATCCGGCAAGGTAAGAGATTGAGAAAACAAAGTTTCCCCGACCCCCCTCCCCCATCCCCCACATAAAACATACCAGAGAACATTATCACATACTTTTAAAACACACTAAAAATAACAAAAAAAGACAAAAAGACAGACAGACTATTGGCGAGGCTGCCATCGTGGAAAGCCCTATGTTTATATGTATGAATGAATTGGCCAGATTCACTCCATCGGAAGGGA
>JAVHYY010000549.1:0-132105 GCA_035221665.1 Okamejei kenojei | reverse complement strand
TCAAAGTGATCATGGCTGATCATCCACAATCAGTACCCCGTTCTGGCTTTTTCCCATATCTTACTCTGCTATCTGTAAGAGACTATCTATGCTCTCTCTTGAAAGTATCCAGAGAACTGGCCTCCACCGCCCTCCGAGCAGAGAATTCCTCAGACTCACAACTCTCCTGGTGTGAAAAAGTGTTTCCTCATTCTTGTTCTAAATGGCTTAACCCTTATTTTAAATTGTGGGCCCCTGGTTCTGGATTCCCCACCTCGGGAACATGTTTCCTGCTTCTAACGTGTCCAAACCTTTATAATTTACTTCGGAGTCACGTGAGTGACTACCGTGAAGACCCCCCGTCCAGCACGCATGCGCGACATTAGCGTACATGCAGTCTGCACCCGCGACGAACGGGAGTTCAAGGCGCTCCGCTTACAAATAGAAAAAGTCGGGTCCGACAGGTAGTTATTACGTTGGCCGTGGTGTCTTTTCTCTGTGGTCTGCTTGTTTTCCAGAAAAGAAGAGGCAGACCAGAGGAAAAGAAGTCTGCAGCTCGCCCCCGTTCGGTTCCTCCGTTGGAAGCTCTTTGGAGGGGGGGCAAGAGGCGGCGGGGTGTGGGTGTTGTATAACTACCGAGCCGATGCCCAGCCACGCTCGTGCTGCCTGAGCAGCGGGCTGGAGGTACCTGCAGCCAAGAAACCGGGGGCGGTAGTGTCCGACGATTCGGAAGAAGATGCCACACCGCTCGAGAGCGACACAGGAGCCGCCTAAAGCCGCATGAACGGCTTATGGAGCAATTGCTCCAGCGAGAATCTGTTGAGAGAGCTGCTGCAGACTGGCAAAGAAGGGGAGCTCAGGCACTCCCGCAGTGCCCTTTACGGCACTGGCCATTGCTTACCTCTTTTGAAGGCCCAGCATTTGGCGAACCAGGTCTGGGTGGTCGAGTAGAGGGGTCACTGGTGAAAGATCTCGGGAGTACCGCCAGGGTGTACAGGATCAGGAAAGAGCTGTGGGTGATGTGGTCAAACCGCTACGTTGCCATTCCACAAGCGGGTGGCATTTAGAGCCGAAAACTTTGCAGCCAGCATTAACCACCTGTCCTCAAAACCCCTACAAGAACGGTGTTCAATGAGGCTCTTGAATATATACAGCCAGTAAATTGCTACATCATGGAATGTTACCCGCTGTAAACAAGCCAAAATTTGGGGACATTTGGGGCAGAACATCAGGAAACTGGAGGTTGAAGCTCCGAAAATCCCTTAAACTCCTTTGCCTGCAGGAATTAATCTTATGCTCGGTCCATGTATGGTGCGGGACATCTCACAAATCAGCAAGGACCCATTGCTCTGCAGTGCACCACTCAATACGTGAAAAAAACAATTTCGGAAGGAGGAACTTATCAAGCCTGCCCTCAACCCGAAATTTGCGGGACTTTGAAAACACTGGGTTCAGAACCTCCTATTCTGTCTTTGGGGACAGACCTTCAAAAAAGGTTGACGACTAAGAGGAAGAATCCAAGACCTTGGTCTCGTGGGGCAGGTTTGGACCGGAGCGGGACCTAACAACCCGGCGGGCAGTCCCATGGCGTCCACAGTCGTCGATACCACACTATGGGATGGTGACGATAGCTCGGGGTCCGCAAACATTCCCCGTAAGCCTTTTTTAGGCCAGGGCCAGAGCGGACCCCATGGAAAAGCGCCACCCCACAAACATAACATCAACATCAAACTCTCTAAGCCAAGCAGGACTCTCATCGCCCAGCGAAGAGGCAGAAGAAAGAAGCACAATACCATTGGAGGTAGGTGGGTTCTGGTTCCTCTCAGATATGGCAGTGGAGGCTCTATTACTAACAGGGGGGAGATTGCCACTTGTTTTTGGTTTGGTGCTATGGGCATCCATCATAATGACACGTATATGCTCAGCAGCGTTCATGGTACAAAATTGACTTTGTTCATGAAAAACAATCCGCCAGTTCAGCATATACCAAAAAGGGTATTCACCCTCTCAGTTAAAGAGAACCAAGAGGGTCAAGCTGAAAACTGATGAGGTTACAGCAAAAGGGAAGTCATTGAAAGACACCAAACATGAACCTTTGGAATTTGTGTCTAATATTTTCACTAAAATCAAAAAAGATGGTGACGTGCATCATCATGACTTACCTCTTTTAACGTCTGTCAGGTATTATACATTTCAAGTGCTACTTTTGAAAACAGCCAGATATTTGTTTCTAGAGGGTACTTTTCTTAGCAAGCATTGATTAAAGATGCCTACTACTCAGTACCCTACACAAGGGAGCATCGTACATACTTAAAAATTTCTGGATTGAAACGCTATGGCAATTTAAAAGCCTTACCAAATGGGCTAACCTCCGCTCCAAGCTGTCACTTAAAAATCTTAAAACCTGCTTGGCATTATTAGGAAACAAAGATCTAGTCAGCGTTATTTAGCGACATTTTAATAGTAGGGAAAACCTTGGAGTCAGCATTTTGGCAGTTAGCAGCACCAAACGGATTGTTTGCAAACTTTGGGTTTGTCCATACATCAGATAAATCCAACTTTACACCGTCCACTGCCATCGGACTATTTGGATTTAACGATTAATACTGTTCGCTGATTGTTAACTCTGCCGAAGGGGAAAGATCAGAATTGGCACTATCATGCCACCAAACTCATGAACAAACATCAGCCCAAACCATACGGGAGGTGCTAGAGTTATTGCAAAATGGTAGCAAGCTTTTCCAGCTGTACAATCTGGACCTTTTGCACTATCAAAATTTTTGCAAAGAGCCAAAAAGTGCATGCATAAAGCAAAATCAGGTCACTTTGACGCGCTAAGAGTTTAACTGCTGAACCCTTCCAGAGTTACAATGGTGGGCAAGGAACGTAAGGCTCAGCTCCGTCCATAATAATAATCACCAAACCCGTATTACCATCAAGGTTGCAGAGCTTTGGGCTGGGGAGACAACTAACATGCAATCCAGCACAGGGGGCAGATGGACTAAATTTTGAATCATCTTGCCTACAACACGGGGTATCAACTACTTAGAATTGTTGGTGCGTTTTATGGGTTAAAAGCATATTCATCTAATACGGCATCATGCACATGTCCGGTTGCAATTAGATAATACCACGGTGGTGGCTTATCAAACCACATGGGTGGTGTAAAGTCGATATCGTGTGACAATTTGGCCAACCTAAATCTGCAATGGTGTGTTTTGAAAGACATATTTGGTTATCAGCACCTTACCTACCAGGTAAGCAAAATACAGTGGCAGACACCAGGTCACGCAGATTCAATGATAACATCGAATGGATGTTAAATCCCAAAAAAATATTTGCTGAAATTACAAAGCCATATGGCACACCAGATATCGATCTATTTGCATCCAGGCTGAATCACCAGGTACCAACGTATGTCGCTTGGGAACCAGACGCTGAGGCAGCAAGCAGTTGATGCATTCTCACGCTGCATTGGGGGAAAATGTTCTTTTATGCTTTTTGCCTCCGTGTGCCTCATCAGTCGGGTATTACGCAAGATTCAATTGGATTCCGCTTCAGGAATCTTGATATACCCGACTGGCCTACACAGCCATGGTTCCAGTGGCCTTTCGACATGGCTGTTGAAACACGTTGGGAATTCCCCAGCAGTCGAGAGTTATAATCCACCCAGTGTCAGGCATTAGTCACCCGTGCCATGACAGAGTCAATCTCTGGCTTGCAGATTCTAAAACGACCTCTACTGGGCCTGGGACTGTCTGAGGGACGCCATCACATGATGACCGCATCCACCGGAGTCCACCAGGGACAATACCTGACCAACATAAGAAAATGGGAATGGTATTGCTCCAAAACAGGAACTACCTAGCAACTACAGCTACAGCCACCAGTGTTGTGATTTCTCGGTTGGATTACATCGGGAAGGACTCAGCTACGCGCCATTAATACAGCCAGGAGTGCGTTGTCAGCTTATTTTGATTCAGCAGCAGGACAACTGACTTTGGGGTCCCATCCACTAGTGGTCAAAATCATGAGGGGCATTTTTAACACCAATTCCCCTAGGCCTAGGTACACTCAGATCTGGGATGTCAGCATTGTTACTGACGTACCTTAGGGGATGGCCACCACCCAGGTCACTCACGCTGGAACAACTTACACTGAAATCAGTCATGCTCATGGCACTAGTGTCAGTCAAAGGGTACAGTCCCTCCACCTTCTGAGGCTGGACAGCATGACAGAGTCATTGGACTGTATCACATTTCACATTCAGGGACTGGTCAAACAAATCCTAGACCAGGTACCACGCCTCCTGTAATGGAGTTCCGGGCATATTCACCTGACCCACGGTTGTGTGCCAAGACCCATCTCGCAAATTACATAGACACAAACATATAACTTAAGAGGGGAGAGAAAAAGCCTTATGGATAAGCCACAAGAAGCCTCATGGTCAGGTGACGAGCCAAACCATTTTCAAGATGGCTCAAGCAGGTGCTTAAGTCCGCGGGAGTCGATACTAATGTTTACAAATCTCATTCCACCAGGGCTGCATCTACGTCGGCGGCTAGGCGAATGGATGTGCCTATGGACCATATTCTGGCCAGAGCAGGAGGTCCTCGGAGAGAAACTTTCCAAAGGTTTTATAATAAGCCACTGGCGGAACCTGCTACATTTGCAGACAGAATTTTACAGTCTGCAGTAATATTTAATTTAAGCCGGGGGAGCTCTCTGTTTTTTGTTATCATTAATAAACCTTTATTGTTCACAACAGGTTATTGTTGATTGTATAACATGCTTCCTCCCTCTAAGGTCTTCAGGCAGTGAGTGAAGCATGAGCTGGTTCACGGTTCGGATTCACAGAGCTTTGAAGTCTTCACGTAGTCACTCACGTGACTCCGAAGTAAAATAGTAAGATTAAATGAGAACTTTACCAGTTCAAAGTTTGATCTGTATTTTATGAAGAGTTACGATGAGGGATTACGTGCCCTCCGCTCCCACCCTCTATTATACAGATCAACTGGTAATTAAGTTCTTATTTTTTCTTTACTATATTTATTTCAATTGTTGTGTTTTTCTGTGAATCCACACCGCTGCTTGAAGAAATGTCGCGCATGCGTGCTGGACGGGGTCTTCACGTAATCCCTCATCGTAACTCCTCATAAAATACAGATCAAACTTCGAACTGGTAAGTTCTCATTTAATCTTACTATTTTATATGTTTCAATAAGATCCTCTCATCCTAAGTTCCAGAGTTAACCTTGTGAACCTACGCTGCACTCCCTCAATAGCAAGAATGTCCTTCCTCAAGATCGGTCAAAGTCAGCATAGATTTATGAAGAGGAAATTATGCTTAAATAATCTTCTGGAATTTTTTGAGGATGTTACAAGTAGAAGGGATAAGGGAGAGCCAGTGGAAAAGCCTTTGACAAGGTCTCATACAAGAGATTAGTGTGGAAAATTAGCGCACATGGTATTGGGCGTAGGGTATTGCCATGGACAGAGAGCTGGTTGGCAGATAGGAAGCAATGAGTACGAATTAACGGGTCCTTTTCAGAATGGCAGGCAGTGACTAGTGGGGTTCCGCAAGGCTCAGTAGTGGGACCCCAGTTATTTACAATATATATTAACGATTTAGAAGAAAGACTTAAATGAAGCATTTGCAAGTTTGCGGATGACACAAAGCTGGGTGGCAGTATGAGCTGCAAGCAGGATGCTATGAGGCTGCATGGTGACTTGGATTGGTTGGATGAGTGGGCAAAGGCATGGCACATGCAGTATAATGTGGATAAATGTGAGGTTATCCACTTTGGTGGCAAGAACAAGAAATCAAATTATTATCTGAGTCCAAGATAGCGAATGGCATGTTGGCCTTCAGAACAAGATGAGTTGAATATAGAAGCAAAGAGGTCCGTCTGCTGTTGTATAGGGCCCTAGTGAGTCCACACCTGGAGTATTGTGTGCAGTTTTGGTCCCCTAATTTGAAGAAGGACATTCTTGCTATTGAGGGAGTGCATCGTAGGTTTACAAGGTTAATTCCTGGGATGGCGGGACTGTCATATGCTGAGAGAATGGAGCAGCTGGGCTTGTATCCTCTGGAGTTTAGGTTAAGAGGAGATCTCATTGGAGCATATAAGATTATTAAGGTTTTTTTTTCTTAATTTTTTTAATAATGAAAAAGAAAAAGAGAGAGTAGATAATAAAAGATAGAGAAACATGTGATATATAGTGTGTGAGAAAGAAAAAAGTGTGAAAAAAGAAAGTTGAGAATGAAAAAGAGTAAAGAAAGAAAAGAAGAGTAGAAAGTAAAAGATTATGGAGATCGTTATCTATATTCTTGACCATCCCTCACCTAATCCTGAAACTAAATGATTCTACGGTTTTGTTGCACCATATGCTTCCTAAAAATTGACAAATGGAGACCAACTCATTAAAAATTGGTCTGGTTTATCTATTAGGAGGAATCACATTTCCTCAAGATGTGCAGTGTCCAACATGTTTGAAATCCACATTTTAAGCGTTGGTATGGTTGTATTTTTCAAAAAGTTAAGTATATGTTTTTTTGCCGTTATTAACCCATAATTAAAAAATAAATGAGATGAGTTCGGTTTATTCCCATCTTCCATTACTCCAAATATAATCATTTCAGTATTAGATTCCATTTTAATCTTAAATAATTTTGTAAATATTTCAAAAATATCACTCCAGAATTTATAAAGTTTTATGCAGGAGACAAAGGAGTGTGTTATAGTTGCAGTTTGGGATAGACAATTATCACAAATGGGGGAAGTCTTTGGATAGAATTTATTCAGTCTAGTTTTTGAGTAATATAATCTATGTAAAATTTTTAATTGAATTAAATTATGTCTTACATTAATCGAACATTTGTGTATATATATCAAATACTTTTCCCATGTTTCCTCCTTAATTTTTATCATTAATTATCGTTCCCACTCTCCTCTAAGTGTCTCTGTTGGTGGTAAATCTATATTTAAAATACTATTATATAAATATGATATTAATTTCTGTGACAGCCTTAATGTTCATTGCTTCTTTCAATGGCTCTGGAGTTATGTTTTGATATCTTTGTATGTATTTCTTTATGAAGTCACAGATCTGAAGATATTTAAATTATTGGTTATTTTTCAGTTTAAATTTTAATTGTAATTGTTGGAATGATAACAAATTTCCCATTTCAACATATCACCAATCCTTTTAATTCCCATTCTTTCCCATTGATTATATGTTTTATCAATAAGAGATGGTTTAAGGATTATTCTCTATTGGCATTAACAATGATAGGTTTCTTAATTTTATGGATAATTTTATTTGTTTCCAAATTCTTATTGTATCATGTATAATTGGGTTCTTCTTAAATATTGTGTTGTTCAGTTTTATTGGGGAGAAGAGGATCGCTCCTATATTACAAGGAGAACAGTCTCTTTCTCCATTCTTATCCATTCTGTCTGTTGGGTAAGAAACTGTAACAACCAGTAATTTATATTGCTAATATGCCACTGCCCAATAATAATACAAAAAGTTCAGAAGTGAAAGTCCCCCAATGTCTTTGGGTTTGCACAAATGTTTTCTTTGGATTCTGTGTGATCTATCATCCCAGATAAAATTGGTAATATTAGAGTCTAATTTTTTAAATAAGTTTTTTGGTACATATATGGTATAGAAATTGAAATATGTATAAATATTTGTGGTGTAAAAAGATCATTTTTATAGCATTTATTCGGCCTATTAATGATATCGGAAGTGTTTTCCAAAATTGAATCGACATGTTGAGTTAATTTAATAAAGGCATAAAATTAGCATTAAAAAATTGCTTTGTATTTTCGAGTAATTTGAATACCCAATATACTTAAATTTTTCTGTTGCAATTTTAAAGGGGAATTTTAATAGGTGTGTAGATTCTTGAGGTTTTAACGTCATGATTTCATTTTTATTCCAATTTATTCTGTAACAATTATTAAATGTAATAGGTTGGTATACTCATTTGGTGAGTTTGTAATATATAAACTATATCATCTGCATATAATGAAATTTTATTATTTGAGTCCCTAGTATTATATCCCTGAATATTCGGATGACTTCTTATACTTTCAGCCAGGGGCTCTATCATAAAGGCGAATAGCAGAGGTGATAAAGCCTATTGCCCCTTGATAAATAACATTTTGGAGATAACATATTATTGGTTAATATTCTTACCGCCGGTTTATCATATAGTAATTTTACCCATTCAATAAAATTCTCTCCCATATTAAAATTTTGCAATACTTTATATAAATACTGCCATGCAAGCTGATCAAATGCTTTCTCTGCATCCAGAGAAACAATTGATATATCTTCTTCCTCCGTTATATGTGAGTACATTATATTAAACAGGCGTCTCAAATTATTAAATGAATGTTTTTTGGGCATAAACCCCTTTTGATCAGGATTTATCAATTTACTAATATATTTAATCTTCTTGCTAAGGTCTTTGCTAAAATTTTTTGATATGTATTTAAAAGTGATATAGCTCTATATCATATAGATGAGCCCCGTTCATCTAAATCTTTATCTTTTTTTGGTATAAGCGTAATAGTTGATTCAGCTAATGTTTCGGGTAATTTATTTTCTTTAAAGGCATTAGTATATAAATTAAGTAAGCGTGGAACCGTTATCTCGTGAAATCTTTTATAAAATTCATTACTAAAACCATCTGGTCCAGGCATCTTACCATTTTTCAGCGATTTTATTGTTTCATCTATTTCTTCAAGTGTAATCTGAGCTCCTAATTTCTCTTGTTCCGAAAGGTCAAGTTTTGGAAGATTACAGTTATCTAAAAAATTTATAATTTTACTATCTTCTATGTTAGTTTTAGCTGTATACAGATTTTGATAAAATTTTGATAAAATGTTGATAAAATATCCTTAGGTAATGTTAGTAATTCACCTTTCTCTGATTTAATTTTAGTGATAGTATTTTCCTTTTCTTGTTTTTTCAATTGACGAGCTAAGAGTTTATGTGCCTTGTCACCAAATTCTAAATGTTCCTGTTTTGTGATTTGGAATAATCTTATTACTCTTGCCGATTAAAATTCGATAAGTTAAATTCAGTGGTATTATCATATATGTTTATCTGTAGTTGGATCTTTGGCATTATTTAACCCTAATTGTCTAATTTCTTGTTCTAGCATCTGTTGTTCTGTCTTATTCTTTTAATTTGAAAAAATTGATATGAGATTATAACTCCACTGATAAATGCCTTGAAAGTTTTCCATAGTAAAGAAAGTGAAAACCTGGCTCCCTAGTTCTTTTTTTGTTTGTTTTTTGTTTATTGTTGTGTGGTCTTGTTTTTGTTGTTTTTTTTTTGTTTCATGGTTTTTTTTCTTGTTGTTGTTGTGTTTGTGTTGGTTTTTTTTATTGTTTCATTTGTCTAAAAATAAAATTTGTGTTTTTTTTTTTTTTTTAAATATTCATAACCATATAACAATATAACCATATAACAATTACAGCACGGAAACAGGCCCTCTCGGCCCTTCCAGTCCGTGCCGACCATTTGTTTTCCCCTAGTCCCATCTACCTGCTCCATTCCCTCCATATCCCTCTATTCCCTTCACGTCCATATACCTATCCACTTTACTTTTTTAAATGTTAAAATCGATCCTGCCTCCACCACTTCTGCTGGAAGCTCATTCCACACAGCCACCACCCTCTGAGTAAAGAAGTTCTCCCTCACGTTACCCCTAAACTTCTGTCCCTTAATTCTCATGTCATTCTCTTGTTTGAATATTACCCTACCCTCAATGGGAAAAGCTTATCCACGTCAACTCTGTCAATCCCTTTCATCATTTTAAAGACCTCAATCAAGTCCCCCCTTAACCTTCTGGCTCCAAAGAATAAAGACCTAACTTGTTCAACCTTTCTCTGTAACATAGTTGCTGGAACCCTGGCAACATTCTAGTAAATCTCCTCTGTACTCTCTCTATTTTGTTAACATCCTTCCTATAATTAGGCGACCAAAATTGTACACCATACTCCAGAATTGGTCTTTCCCAATGCCTTGTACAATTTTAACATTACTTCCCTACTCCTATATTCAATGCTCTGATTTATAAAGGCCAGCACACCAAAGGCTTTTCTTTACCACCCTATCTACATGCGATTCCACCTTCAGGGAACTATGCACAGTTATTCCTAGATCCCTCTGTTCCACAGCATTCCTCAATTTCCTACCATTTACCATGTACGTCCTATTTTGATTTGTCCTGCCAAGATGTAGCACTTCAACACTTAACAGCATTAAAACTACATCTGCCATCTTTCAGCCACTTTTCCAAAATGGCCCAAATCTCTCTGTAGACTTCGAAAATCATACTTCATTATCCACAATACCACCTATCTTAGTATCATTCTGCATTACCCAACACAGATCCCTGAGGGCACCCCACTGGTCACCGGCTTCCAACCTGACAAACAGCCATCCACCATTACTCTCTGACATCTCCCATTCAGCCACTGTTGAATCCAGCTTGCTACTCCTCCATTAACACCTCAAAGATTGAACCTTCTTAACCAACCTTCCATGGGGAACCTTGTCAAAGGCCTTACTGAAATCCATATAGACAACATCCACTGCTTTACCCTCATCAATTTCCCTAGTTACCGCTTCAAAAAATTCAAGAAGGATTGGTCAAACATGCCCTTCCAGGCACAAATCCATGTTGACTGTTCCTGATCACACCCTGTTTATCCAGATGCTTATATATATGATCCTTAAGTATTCCTTTCATTAATTTGCCCACCACTGACGTCAAACTAATAGGTCTATAATTGCTAGGTTTATTCTTTGAACCTTTTTAAACAAATGGAACAACATGCGCAGTACGCCAATCCTCCGGCACTATTCCCAGTTTCTAATGACATTTGAATATATTTCTGTCATAGCTCCTGCTATTTCTACACTAACTTCCCTCAATGTCCTAGGGAATATCCTGTCAGGACCTGGAGACTTATCCACTTTTATATTTTTTCAAAAGTGTCAGTACTTCCTCCTCTTTGAATCTCATAGTTTCCATAGCTACTCTACTTTTTCCCCTTAACTCGCAGAGTTCAATATCCTTCCTCCTTGGTGAATACTGAAGAAAAGAATTGTTCAATATCTCCCCATCTCTTTTGGCTCTGCAGATAGCTGGTCCATTTCTGGTTCTCTAATGGTCCAATTTTATCCCTCGTTATCCTTTTGCTATTAATATAGCAGTAGAAACCCTTTGGGTTTACTTTTTACCTTTCTTGCCAAAGCAACCTCATATCTTCTTTTAGCCTTCCTAATTTCTTTCTTAAGATTCTTTTTACATTCTTCATACTCCTCTAGCACCTCATTTACTCCATGCCTCCTATCAATTATTGTAGATATCTCTCTTTTTTTCGAAACAAGTGTCCAATTTCCCTTGAAAACCATGGCTCTTTCCAATTTTTTACTATTTTCTTTCAACCTAAACAGGGACATAAAGTTTTTGTACTCTTACAATTTCCCCTTTAAATGTCCTCCATTTCTCTTCTACATCCTTCCTTCCCATGAAAACAAAGTGTCCCAATTCACTCCTTTAAAATCCTTACGCATTCCCTCAAAGTTAGCCTTTCTCCAATCAAAAATCTCCACCCTAGGTCCAGTTCTGACTCTCTCCATAATTATATTGAAACTAATGGTATTGTGATCACTGGTCCCGAAGTGCTCACCAATGCATACCTCCGTCACCTGACCTGCCTCATTTCCTAAACAGGAGGTCCAGCACTGCCCTTCTCTGGTTGATACCTCTATGTACTGCTGCAAAAAACTATCCTGCACACATTTATAAACTCCAAACCATCCAGCCCATTTACAGAATGTGTTTCCCCAGTCTATTTTTGGAAAATTGAAATCTCCCACAATCATTACCTTGTGCTTACTACTAATATCTGCTATCTCCTTACATATTGCTCTTCCAATTCTCGCTCCCCATTTGGCGGTCTATAATACACCCTAAAAGTGTTGCTACACCGTTCCCACTTCTCAGTTCCACCCAAATAGCCTCCCTAGACGAGCCCTCTAAAAAAAAAATCTATCCTGCCAAAGCACTGCTGTAATATCTTCTCTGACAAGCAATGCAACACCCCCCCTCTGGTCCCTCCAATTCTATCACACCTGAAGCAAACGAAATCCTGGAATATTAGTTTCCAATCACAGCCCTCCTGCAACCATGTTTCACTGATTGCCAACAACATCATATTTCCAGGTGTCAATCCAGGATCTAAGTTCATCCACCTTACTTACAATGCTCCTAGCATTAATATATACACATTTTATAAACCCACCATCCCTTATTCTCTGTCTATTATCTTTTTCATCTTTCTCGCCTACATTTTTGGGTCCGAGTGCTTCCCTTCTCTGCCTCTTGCCCCACACCCTGACCCCTAGCCCCCTCTACCCGAGTCCCTGCCCCCAGCCTTTCTAGTTTAAAAGTCTCCCCAGTAGCCTTTGCAAATCTCCCTGCCAGGATATTGGTCACCCTCTAGGGTTCAAGTGCAACCCGTCCTTTTTGTACAGATATGCCTTCCCCAAAAGAGGTCCAGTGATCAAGAAACTTGAATCCTGCCCACTGCCAACCAGTCCCTCAGCCACGCATTTATCCTCCACCTCATTCCATTTCTACTCTCACTGTCACGCGGCACGGGCAGTAATCCTGAAATCGTTACCCTTTTGGTCCTTCTCCTTAACTTTCCCCCCAACTCCCTAAATTCTCCCTTCAGGACCTCATCTCTTTTTCTGCCTATGTCATTGGTACCTATGTTGTACCACAACTTCAGGCTCCTCTCCCTCCCTTATCAGAATCTTTTGGACACAGTTCTGACACATGCGAGACCCTGGCACCAGGGGATGCAAAAACTACCATCGGGGTCTCTGACTGCGTCCACAGAATCGCCTATCCGACCCCCTAACTATAGAGTCCCCTATTACAATTGGGGACTCTTTTTGCTACCCTTCTGAGCATCAGGGCCGGTACTCTGTGCCGGAGGCCAGGCCCACTGTTGCTGCCCCCAGCTAGGCTGTCCCCTCCAATCGTACTCAAACCGAGTACCTATTTTCCAGGTGTCGTCACAGGGGTACTCTCTAGCCCCTGCCTCTGCCCCTTGAACCTTCCTAACTGTGACCCCACTTGTCTGCCTCCTGTGGGTCCGGGAGTCACTACCTCCCTGTAGCTCCTCTCTATGACCTCCTCACTCTCCCTGACCAGACGGAGGTCATCGAGCTGCTGCTCCAGGTTCCTAACACAGTCCTTTAGGAGCCCCATCTCAACACACCTGGCACAGATGTGGATGTCTGGAGGGCTATCAGATTCCCTGACCTCCCACATCTGACATCCAGAACAGTACACTGCCCTGGCCTTCATACTGCCCCCTTACACAGGATACAATATCAACACAATACAAAGTACACAAACTTAACTGCTGGAATCTGACTGCCAACCAGCTGCTTTCCCTAGTCCACTTCCCACCAATCAGCGGCTTCCTCAAAAAAACCCAAATGGAATGTTATGGATTTAGGCAAGCCCCGCGCTTGATTTTTAACCTTACCGGTCGGGTGTCGCTCCTCCCCCTCCTCCTCTTCCAACGGCTCCTGTGGGGCCTCTGAAAAATAAATAAAATAAAATAATAACTTTTCGGGTTATTTAGAATTTGGTGTATTAAACCTCAAAAAGATTTTTTACCCGGCATTCCCTCAAATTTCAATAGAAAAGTCAACGGAGAATGATCGGAAATAATACTGGTGTGATATGAAGGATTAGTTGTGTATGGAATTAAATTTTGTATCAACTAAAAAATAATCAATTCGTGAAAAGTTTTATGTACCGATAAGTAAAACGAATATTCCCTTCCAGTTGGATTAGCAGTTCTCCATACATCTATTATATTAGTATTTTTATATAAGTATTTAGAAGTTCACTAGTCTTAGATTTTACGTTACCCCTCCTTTGTTTTACTGATTTGTCTAAATATGGATCTAAAACGCAATTAAAGTTCCCCCCTATTATTACATTTTGGTAATTAAACTCTGATATTATATCTATAATTTTATTAAAAAATTGGGGGTTATCAAAATTCGGAGCGTAAATATTTATCATAGTCAGTGGAGTTGAAACTATAATATACCTTCCCTCTTTATCCAAAATAGTATTCTTTAATTTAAATGGTATACCTTTCCGAATAATAATAGCCGTACCTCTAGAAGTAAATGAAGAATAGTATGTTTGACCTATCCAGTTTGCCTTCAATCTCATCTGTGTTTGTTGCTTCATGTGTGTTTCCTGCAAATACATAATGTCAGAATTTAATGATTTTAATTGGGTAAAAATTTTACCCCTCTTAATTGGTTCATTGGCACCCCTTATATTCCAACTGTAGAATGTGATTCCTCCATTCTTTATTTGTCTATCGTCTTGCATGATATATCAGTTTAGTGTTTTTGACTCAGATGGTGCAACAAATACCTCAGAAATCTGGGGGTGGCTGGGTGGATGTCTCGAACTTTTAAATTTATTATTACATCTCCCAATCCTGTGTAAATACCTTAATAAGAAAATAAAGAACAAATGTGATGTGATAGGTAAATTTTAAAAAAAATTAAACAAATTAAGAATCTTGATAGTGAACATTTTAAAAAAAAAGTGATGTTAAGGTATCTAAGAGAAGATACCTTAAAAACGCGAAGCCACCTAAGGTGGCGAAAAATGTTATGGACTTCCGTTGATGTTGTTATACATTGAGCTCTGTCCCCTTAACAGAGTCTCATAAAAGGCTGTGAACCTTATTAAGGGTTTAGACACGCTAGAGACAGAAAACATGTTCCCGATTTTGGGGGAGTCCAGAACCAGGGCCCAAAGTTTAAGAATAAGGTGTAAGCCATTTAGAACAGAGACGAGGAAACACTTCTTCACGCAGAGTGTTGTTAGTCTGTGGAATTCTCTGCCTTAGAGGCCATTCTCTGGATACTTTCAAGAGAGAGTTAGATAGGGCACTTAAAAATAGTGGAGTCAAGGGATATAGGGAGAAGGCAGGAACGAGGTACTGATTATGGATGATCAGCCATGATCACATTGATTAGCAGGTGCTGGCTCGAAGGGCCGAATGGTCTACTCATGCATCTATTGTCTATTGTCCTATTGTGTCAGATTAAGAAAAGGGGAGGTGCAACGAGACTTGGGTGTCCTTGTCCTTGGGGAGGTCCAAGACAAGGAGTCGCAGCTTAAGGATAAGGGGGAAATCCTTTAGATGAGATGAGAAGGACTTTTTTCACACAGAGAATGGTGGGTCTCTGGAACTCTCTGCCACAGAAGGTAGTGGAGGCCAGGTCATTGGCTATATTTTAAGAGGAGTTAGATGTGGCCCTTGTGGTAAGGGGGATCAGAGGGTATGGAGAGAAGGCAGGTACGGGATACTGAGTTGGATGATCAGCCATGATCATATTGAATGGCGGTGCAGGCTCGAAGGGCCGAATGGCCTACTCCTGCACCTAATTTCTATGTTTCTATGTTTCTATCAGTCACTGAAAGTAAGCAATGCAGGTACAGCAGGCAGTGAAGAAATGGCATGTTGGCCTTCATAGGCAGAAGATTTGAGTATGGGAGCGAGGAGGTCCTACAGCAGTTGTCCAGGGCCCTGGTTAGAACCACAGCTGGAGTCTTGTGTGCAGTTTTGGTCTCCTAATTTGAGGAAGGACATTATTGCTATTGAGGGAGTGCAGCGTGGGTTCACCAGGTTATTCCCGGGATGGTGGGATTGACATATAATGAAAAGAATGGATCAACTGGCTTGTATTCACTGGAATTTAGATGGATAAGAGTGGAAATATAAAATTCTAAGGGTTTGGACAGGCTAGATGCAGGAAAAATATTCCCAATGTTGGGGGAATCCAAAACCAGGGGCCACAGTGTAAGAATAAGGAGTAGGCCATTATTGGACTGAGATGAGGAGAAGCTTTTTCCCCCAGAGAGTTTGTGAATCTGTAGGATTCTCTCTGCCATGAAAGGCAGTGGAGACCAATTCACTGGATGTATGCAAGAGAGAGCTAGATATAGCTCTTAGGGCTAACGGAATCAAGGAACATGGGCAGAAAGAAGGAACTGTGTTTGAGCGATCAGGCCGCCATGATCATATTGAATGGCAGTGCTGGCTAGTAGGGCTGAATGGCCTACTCCTGCACCTATTTCTCTATGTGTCTATGTTTTCTATGCTTTTAACCTGATTGAGTTAATTTTGAGGAGGTGACAAAGGTGATTGCTGAGGGTCAGGCAGTGGATGTTGTCTACAATGGATTTTAATAATGCTTTTGATAAAATCCCTCATGGTAGTCTGACTCAGCTAATGTTATGGGATGCATGGCGACTTGGTAGTTTAGAACCGTATAGGCACAAGAACAGGCTCTTCAGCCCACGGTGTATGTGCGAAACATGATGGCAAGATAAACTAATCTAATTGCCTGCACATGAACCATATCCCACACCATTCTCTGTCGATGCACATATCTATCTAAAAGCCTCAATGCCACTATTGTATCTGCCTCCTCCGACAGCCCCCGGCAACGTTCTCAAGAGAGCCACCTCCATCTGTGTAAAAAAACTTGCCCTGCACATCTCCATTCAACCTTGCCCTTCTCACCTTAGTGCCACGCACTTTAGTCTTTGACATTCCCACCCTGGGAACAAGGTTCTGACTGTCTACACTATCTAAACCTCATAATTAAAATATGTTTATCCAGTCTCCCCTCAGCCTCCAGCACTCTCTGTCCAACCTCTCCTTGCAGGTATTAACCGCTAATCCAGGCAGCATTCTGGTAAACCTCTCCTGCACCCTTTTCAAAGCCTCAACGTCCTTTTCCCAATGGGATGAACTGCACGCAATACTCCAAATGCAGCCGAACCAAAGTCCTATACAGCTGCATCATGATTTTCTGATCCTTCTACCCTGACCAATTAATGCAAGCATACTGTTCCCACTCCATCAACTTGTGTGGCCACTTTCAGTGAGTGTGGATCTGAACCCTAAGATCCTCAGTGTTATCAATGCTGTTAAGGGTCTACTCATTAACTGTATACTTTACCCTTACATTCCACCCCCCAGAGTGCAACACCTCACATTTGCTTAGATTAAACTCTACCTGTCATTTCTCCACTCATTTCTGTCGCTTCTCTCTATCCTATTGTATACTTTGAAGGGTTCACAATGTACACAATGCCACCAATGTTGGTGTCATCCATTGGGTCCCAGCATCACACGGGAGGGCTGGTCACCCAATGCAATATTCCACCTCTCCACCAATTCCAATAGTGCTGGCCAGTGGGGGAAGGGGGTGGGCTTTCTGTTGCGCTAGTATAGGTGATGTGGGCCAAAGGTACTGGTTTCCAGAGGCTAGTATAGACATTGTGGGCCGAATGGATTCTTGGGCTGGCAACTCAGTCACCGAGGCCTGGCAGTACAGTCACTCGGACCTGCCAGTTTGGCAGCTGAGAAACTGCCAGAAATTCTACCCAAAACAGGTGACAGACTGTGTGAGAGAGAATGGGGGAGAGGGTGGACAGAATGGATTATTGGGCTGGCAGTTCAGTCACTTACGGCTGGTGGGCTGGCAGTTCACTTACTCATGGCTCGTGGGCTGGCAGTGCAGTCACTCACGCCTGGTACACTGGCAGTTCACTCAGTCACTCCTCCTCCAGTCACCATCCCCCCCCCCCCCCCCCCCCCCCACTCTGCTCCTTGCCATTCCCCTCCCCCCCATGCATTCAGTGCATCTCCCCACAACCTCCCCCCATGAACTCTTAGTGGCTCTCCCACCATTCCTGCCTATTAAGTTCCCCCATTGTGGTGAAGAACACACAGGCATCAAAAGTGCAAAAATGATTTATTAAAGTTTAAAATGTGAATGACTCTTAAAATATCAGAACAATTTAAATGTTAAAGATGAGAATTATTAAGTTCTTTCTTGTTGTGTCTCTTGTTGTGTCTCTTGTTGTGTTCTGCTGCTCACTGCCTCTTGACGACTATTTTCTGTTGATAAAAAGAGACAATTTTGATATAGAGAAATTCAGCAGTCATATTTTAAGAAAGAAAATCTGAGAATTTGTCTCAGAAGTCATCATTCAACAAAGCACACTTTTAATGACAAGATTCTTGGTCGATGTTCCATCCTTCAGGAAAACTTTAACATTTTCCTTCATCTTTCCTCGGCTAAGAGCCACATATAGTTGTCCATGCTGAAATACCAGTTTGTCGCGGTAGACCAACACTTTCTGCATTGTTTGTCCTTGTGCTTTATGGATCATCATAGCAAAACTTGATTGAATGGGGAATTGGGTCCGCGGAAGGGGAATGTCTTTACCTTCTGTCAAATGAGTGCTATCCTAGGAATGAGAACAATGTCTTTCAGTCTTTGGAGCTCCCATGTTGATTCTTGCAATGATCAGATTATTGTGTAAGCCCCTCTTTCACAATCATCCTCGTTCCATTGCATAGCTTTGGCGAGCTCCAAGTTTCTCATTAATATGATTGGAGATCCTTTTTTTTTTCAACTCCAATTTGTGCACTGGTGAGTAATCCAGAGAGCTTGATGAATCGAGGAATCCTGTTGGGAAGTGAGTATCATGAGTTCCCTCAGGTGCGGACCAGCATTTAAAGAAAAAGTACTTCTCTAATGATTCCAGGGAAGTGTCCGGAACATGCCCGTAGAATTGAGGCCATCTAATTTCTCATGGTAATCATTGTGAGGAACAAGCATACATAACTGTTTGCAGAGAATAATTCTGATCTGCAAGGATTGTCAACATACTATGCGGATAGATGAAATCAATACAATCCTCCAGTGTTTTCTGCTGATTAGAAAGCATGTCTTTGTGGGCATTTCAATTATCATCGTACTTCATTCTTAAAATCTTGCATCTTCACTCAACTTTCAACAAAAAATGAGAATATGTCGCCCTCTCCCTCTGTCAATCACATATTTGTTGATTGTGTGCATTTGAAACTTGGTGAATACAAGTCTCCACAAGTAGGAGTTTGCATGCAGGCATTTTCAACGTCAGCCATAATTTCCCCTTTTCCACCACAGCAAGTAGTTGTCTACGAAAATCACCACAACAAATAATAATCGCCGCCAAAAGGCCTTAGTGTTGCTGCAGAATACATCTGAAGAGCTCTGTCCATCCTCACTTCAAAGCTTCTCATCTCTCCTAATCATTGCACATTCAATCCCAAACAATGACTTTCACTTTGCTTCATGAAATGTGCCATCTTAGAGTTCTTCTTCTCGAATGCAGAAAGTATCCTCGCCACTTCGATGGGTATCTTGAATCGAGAATGTGTAGCTTCTTCCACCAGGCATTAATGTTGCCTGCTATCCCAGAGGATGCTACAGCAATAGCCACATCACCTTGACCTCCAACTTTTCCTGAGGCGGGGGCTGTCAGGGTGGGGTGGGGGGTGGCAAATATCATGCAGCCAAGGGAAGGGGACAGCTTCAGGTGGGGGCTCTCATGGGGTGATGAGAAAGAGGACGGGGTGTCTTCCTAGTGGGGGATGTGGTGTGGCTTCAGTAGGGGGTAGTTACGGGGGCGCATCCTAAAGCCAGGCGGAGGGCACGCGTCGAGGCAGGGGATGTCAGTGGGGAGGGGGGGTCATGTGAGCGACTTACTCATGACCTCTGCTGCGACTCACTCACTGCCTTGAGGATTAATGCATGAGGGCCTTGGACTGACTTCTGACTGACTCATGGCTTGATGGACTGATTGACTTAATACCGTCTCTTCTCGGAGTCACATCCGACTTTGCGCTGTTAGAAACTGAAAACTGTAACATCTACATTGAGGAACAGCTTCTTCCTGACAGCCATCAGGCTATTAAAATATAGACAAATAAGCTCTGAACTACAAAAACTGTATTATTTGTACTATTTGTTATTTGCTCTGATCACATACACCCTCTCACCTCAGACAGACACTCACACACACAGACTCACACAACACACACACACACACACACACAGACTCACTGACACACATACACTTCACACACACACACACACACACACACACACACACACACACACTACACACAACACACACACACACACACACACACACTCTTCACACACACACACACTTCTTTCACACACACACACTCTCTCACACACACACATCACACTCACTCATTCACCACAACACACAGACTCTTTCACACACAACAAAAAAAAAACAAACACAACCCACACCCCTCATTTCACACACACACACACACATCTTTCACACACACACACTCACTTTCTCTACACACACACACCACACACTCATTCACACACACACTCACACAGACATACCACACACACACTCATTCACACATACACACAGACTCATTCACACATATACACACACACCTCACATGCAGACGTCACACAAAACAAACAACTGCAACACACAACACGCAGACTCAATTCACACACACACACACGTCACGACTCAGTTCCACACACACACACACACGCAGACACATCATTCACACACACATTCACACATACATACCATACAACACAGACTAAAACTCATTCACACACATACATACACACAGACATTTACACACAAAGCACCCGGCCAGACACACATCACACACATACATACACAACTCATTCACACACACACATACTGCACAACATACCATTCACACACACACACACATACACACTAAACACACAGACTCATTCACACACACACACTAACACAGACTCAATTCACACACACACATATACAACACACACAGACTCATTCATACACACTCACACAGATTCATTCACACACACATACACAGACTCATTCAATACACAGACTCATTCTCACACACACACACGCACAGACTCATTCACAAACACACACACAAACTTGTACACTCACACACACACACACTGACTCTCATACACACACACACACACACACACACGACATACACTCTCTAACAACATCACAGTCTACACACACACATACTCATTCACACACACATAACTCATTCACTCACACAACACAGCACACACACACAGATCATTCACACACACACATCCCAGATTCATTCACAAAACACACACACATACTCATTCACACACAGCACACACACACACACACCACACACACACCACACACTCCCAAAAACACAACACACACACACACACACACACAAAAGACACACACACACACACACACACACAGACCACAAACTCATTCACACACACTAGATTCACACACACACACTACACATTCACACACACTCACACACACAGCCACACATGGACTCATTCACACACACACACTCACACACACACACTCATTCACACACACACACACCACACACATGGACACACAAACGCACACAACCGAAAACCCACACACACAGACTCATCTCACACAGCACACACACACACACACATACCACACGTCCACACACACAACAGACTCATTCACAACCCACAACGCAAACACATAACCTGTCATGGAATTTATACGCTACAAAGATACAACCCAACACACACAGACTCATTCACACTCACACAGACACATAAACTCATTCACACGCAACACACGGACTGCATTCACAAACACACACGGACTCATTCACACACACACACATACACTATTGATCTCATTCACACATCACACCACACAAACCGGACTCATTCACCCACACCCCCACACATGACTCATTGCACACAGAAACACACACACACATACACAAACACACACACACCTACACACACACACAACACCACACACAACACACACAGACACACACCGACTCATTCACACCAACACACAGACTCATTCATCGACACACCAAACAAACAACACACGCGACCCAGACACAAACACAGACTCCATTACACACACACAGATAAAAACATAAACAGAACAGACACAAACTCATTCACACACACGCGGAACTCCATTCACACACACACGCGGACGAGCATTCACACCACACCCGTGATCTCATTCACACACACACACATACACATAGACTCCGCACACGGCACACAACCCTACATCACACACAAGCAAATTGCCTTCTAAAACGACTCATTCACACACACACACACACACACGCACAACACATACACACAACCACCAAATGCCAACGTAACTTACAAACATGTTGAATCTACTACACGTTTTGTAAACGACAAATCTTTAAAGTCCTGCACACTGTAGAGGCTGCTGTCTGAAAGCAAAAATTATGCTTTAAATAACCATCAAACACACACACTCACACGCATTAGACAGAGCAGTAAAACTAAACGCATGAATTATATAACAGTGTCTGCACTTGCCTAGCATCGTGACGTCATCCGCTCACCGAGCTGCTTGCCAGGAACGATAATGATGGAGCTCAGCGTGAGCCAATGCCGCTAACCGGCATGCATCTGGCAATGAAGACGAAAATCACTGAATGAGTGCCAATTTAAACATTAAACACAGTTCTGATCTAATATAATGTTTATTCACGCTTTATCCATCCGAAAACTGTTGCAACCATTTTAAAACCCAAGAGAAACAAAGTTGCAAACTCTTTTTCTAACCAATACATTTTCTGAAAACATTTTTTTAACAGCCAAGAGAAACAAATTTGCAAACTCTTTACAACCAATACATTTTCTAAAAACATTTTTTTAAATCCCAAGAGAAACAAATTTGCAAACTCTTTACAACCAATACATTTTCTGAAAACATTTTTTTTAAATCCCAAGAGAAACAAATTTGCAAATACTTTACAACCAATACGTTTTCTGAATACATTTTTTAAAGCCAAGACGAACAAATTTGCAAACACTTTACAACCAATTCGTTTTCTTTTCTTCCTTTTTAAATTTATTTTTATTAGAGGTAATGTACAGTACAGTAGTATAAACCCAAAATAATATAATGCATTTCATGTACCACTTCTTGTTTTAAACTTTAATAATAGGAAAGTAACAGAAGAAAGTAAAAGAGAAATAGAGAAGGTTAGATGAGATAGTAAGTACGTGAGAAAGTGAAAAGAAATAGCCCGTAAAGACGTAGACCACGAGGAAGAATAAAAATAAATGAATAAATAAATTAAAAAAATAAAAATATAAGAAAGTAAGATAAGATAAAGATAAAAGGGATGTATCTACTTCATATCTTACACCACATACACACTCGCACAAATCAGTACCACTCACCAGGTCCTGAATCTTCGTTTTGTTTCCAAATTTTATGTGGCACCCTCATGCTTGTAATACGTCGATAAAGGGAGACCAAATCGTTAAGAATTGGTCTGATTTGCCTCTAGGACCAACCAATACGTTTGATGAAAACATTTTTTTAAAAAGCCATGAGAAACAAATTTGCAAACAATTTGGAAACAATACATTTTCTGTAAACATTCTTCTAAAAAACCCAAGATAAACACAAATTTGCAAACTACTTTATACAACCAATTAATTTCTGAAAAAAAACACAGACACAAAAGACACTACACACACTACACTCACACACTCAGAATCAATCTGCTAAAATACCAAGTATAACTACAGAACGTGGATAACAATATAGTGTGTAAATCCCGAATGATCATGCAACATTTAAAGACTACAGCCTCCTGTAGTGGGTGCTGCTGAAGCAAAAACATGCTTTAAAATAACGTCCAACAAACACACTTTACCATAGACAGAGCAGTCAGCTCTCTTGAATTATTAAACAATGTCTTCACTCTGTGTCTTCTGCAGTCAGCGCCATCTTGCCACAAACCGCAACATATGACGACCAACAAAACACCAACGAAGCATCTTGCTGCTAAACGGCAATGACGTAATCAGCGCCATTTTGCCACTAAGCAGGTCACGGAATGAGCGCCAATTCTTGCCTATTATACACGCGGTCGTGATCCAATAAAATGTTTATTCATGCTTTATCCATCCAAAAACAGTTGTCAACCATTTTAAAAGCCAAGAGAAACGAATTTGCAAACTCTTTAAATCAATACATATTCTGTAAACATTTTTTAACAGCCAAGAGAAACAAATTTTGCAAACTCTTTACATAACCAATACATTTTTTCTGAAAACATCTTTTTTAAACGCCCAAGGGAAACAAATTTTCAAACTTCCCCCCTTTTAAACCAAAACGTTTTCTTGAAAACATTTTTTTAACAGTCAAGAGAAACAAATTTGCAAAACACTTTACAACCAAATGTCATTCGCAGCTATTCGAGTAGCTGTGACCCTCTGTTTCTTGGGTCTGGCAGAGACTGAGTGAGGCATGACTCTTCCGTTTTTATAGTCCATCCCCCTGCCGCCAGCGGGGGCAGCAGAGAGAATGTGAATTTTTAAAAAACATTACTATCTGTCTATTTTTCATCGATGGGAAGCCATCCGTTGTTCCAGGAAGGCGGAGGGGGGCTCTGAGCGAGGTGGCCAAACATGAACAGCCATCAGGTGGTGGCATTCTTTCGGCGGAAATCGCACCACAGTGGGCCAAAAGTGGTCAAGATCAGACTTTTAGTAATATAGACAGAGCTGCCCCCAGCACAGATCCCTGTGGAATGCCACATGCCATAGACTTCCACCCAAACTAATGGGCCTGTCCCACATCTATGCGGCTTTTAGGCAACTACAGGAGACTATATTTAAGGTTGGTTTGGAGGACGCTACGAGTTGGCTTGCGACTGCCAGCAGCGTGTTCGTTATTTTAGCGACTTTTTTTGATCTTTTTTTAGTATGTCCAAATGTTTGTTTTTTGGTGCTCTCTCGAATATGTCTCTCATGTGGTCTGCGGGGGGGGGAGTGGTGGGGGAAGAGAAGTGAAACGAGTTTTCATCACTTCCTTGACAGAGAGGGCCGACTTTTTTCACATATCGTTTCTCCACCTCCCCTCTCGCAGAAGACCTAACAGCTTGGATTGGAGCGGATACCCTTTCTCACGTGGGAGTTGGGCCCAGAGCTTCAGCAGATGGCGCAGCATGGACTTTTCCATCATGGAGCGGGTGGGGCGGGCCCCTTGCTGGGTGCAATATAGCAGTCATACGCAACGTCAGGGTAAAAACACATTTTATTAAAGTCTACTCACAGTATACTTCAGCATTACAAGCACATAAAACAATTTGGAAAAAATATAAACACCGATAAACTTAAAACTGGGTTGGTAGGAAACCACTTCTTGACACTATGTAATAAAGCCAGTCACAGACACACAATCAGGGTACAACTCATTTATTACAATCTACTCACAGTGCTACTTCCAGCATGGTGCTATAGCAAGCTTAGCAACTACTCAGACCCAAATTACATGAATTGACTTCTGATAATATAAACTGCATTGTAGGCGACGGAGAGCTCAGCTCTAACTAGCACTACAATTGGTTAGTAAGAAGCTAACCAATCTACATCTTTCCTTATGGAAAACAAAGTAAAGCACAACTAAATGCGAGCCAATAACCACAAAACACATTGATAACGTTGGAAGCTAAATAATACAGTAGCCAAAATGTTAATAACGCATACGGAGATGATAGATGGCTTCACAAAATATCTTCCATATCAAAAGGGTGGCCTGCAGACCCATCCAGTACGCATTGCGGTATAAATCCGCGTCTCCTCCATTTCTTTCATCGGAATTGACCGGGGAAGCAACCGGGAACAGCAGAATGGAGGCGGCAAAGCTGGTGAGAAGGGCGCAGAAGCATTGTGTGAGGGCCGCAGGTGGCATGGTCAGTGGTTGTATTTCTGCAGCAACATGTGGCACGAGGGAGTAAGTGGCCCGCAGTGGGAGGTACATCAAACGTGAGACCCTCTGCGGATACGGAGTCGCAGGACGTGTTTCCTGCATAGGAATGGAGATCAGTTGATGTTGATGTAAGAGCACAGTTCTTTGGCAGGGCTGTGAATGTGACCACCCAAACGGCCATAGCCCTTGTCGGTCTAGAAGGCAAAGGACCTGTCAACAGGAATGAGGTTATAAGGGTTTGCTGGACTTTGTCACTTGCAACTCACGCTTCAGCTGGAGTTGTCTCTATGAACGAGCTAATAGTCAAATCTAATAGTCAAAATCTAAAATTGAGTCTTTCTTCTACAAAAGCATGGCACTCAGTAAAACAAAAGAAGGGCTCGGTGCCAAGTTGTCTGAATGACTTTGTAAATTATATGGAACACAATATGGAGGACAAGTTGTCTTTTCATATAAAGACATTAAGATTGCAGCCTGCAGTAATAACATGACTGCTTCATTCAAGGCCATAAAGAAGCCAAGATTGAAAAAAATAGCTGACGTCCCTCCCCCCCACCCTACACATGAGATAAGTAATAACTTTTTTATTGGATGAGCTTGATTTGGAAGGCGACCCGCCTGCGGTTCCCTATATTGTGAAAGGCTACAGAATATTTAAGTCATGTCATATTCAGACTTGGTAATGAACTGTTTTACTGATGATAAGAAAAATGTATAATTCTGCTAACTTCCTTTTTTGTTCTGTGAAGTGGGAGCCCGAGAAGCACTGAGCAACGTTTGTGCTCATTGTAGATCTTTTGCCCTCTAATCTGACGAATCTATTAAAAGATTGCCACGGTTTACCTTTAACAGTTTTTGTTGCTATCTACTTTTTAAGAAACAAATGTTGACATCGGGACAAAAAAAAATGGGAGATGGGCGGACCTGTATTTGTAGCTGTTGCTGGGGCGATGGGCAGTGGCCACACAGGTTTGGATGAGACATTAGGCATTGGGATGAAGATCCCAGTAGGGATCACGGGTATGTTCCTTAGGTTGAGCAGGTCCAGGTAGACTTCGGAATTTGGTGAGTTAGGAATGCTCCATTAATTGTTTTGCACTCCAGACAGTTCGTACGGCGAGTCCCCTTGGACTGTGGAAACTCAGGGCTGCTGGTGGTATGTCGAAGGTCTCATAATTGAGCAAAGTTTTCTGAAGTGACTAGAGGAACTGACTGCCGTTTGTCTGACAGGAGGCGTGCAGGGAACCATGCATGGAGAAGTGGCAATGACAACTTCTGGATGACTGTTTCAGATGTGATGGTTTGGAAATAGGTTGAACATCAAACCACAACCAGAATATGATCGACACCCATACAATCAAACCCCACACCACACACCACAAGGACAAGTATGTTTTCCATGCCATTCGAATATGTCAGTGGCGACCATGTACCAAATGGCAGAGGAGGAACTGGGTGCTAGAGCAAGGGTTGTTCTGTTGGTGTGGCGCTCCGCTGTTGCAGATAGCTCAGACTTCAGCTTTTCTCCATGTATAATACTTGGTCATACCCAGGCCAGTAAAACATGCTCTGTGCCTGTTGTAGGTTGCTTCTACACTGGGATGGCCCTTGCGGACGGCATCGTTGTACTTGTCCTGAAAGAAGACTTTGGGATGTAACTGCTTTGTGACCCTTGACTCTAATCCCGTCCTGAAGCACCAGTTCATCGTGAACTAGGTAGTATGGCGAATCACGAGTGGGGTAACTGTGTTGTTTATCCGGCGAGCCACACTGGATGATGGAAGACAGCAATTGTAGAGTCTCGTCAGCAACCGTGTGCCCTGCCACTTAGGCATTCAGTGGGAACATATGATACCTTCATTACCGAGAAATGGTCCTGTTCAGAGGGCTGTTGTTCGATGGTTTTGCATGGGGCCCTTGATAGCGTGTCAGCTATGTGCATGTCCTTGCCCTTTTTGTAGACTCTGTTGAAATCAAAATGCTGTAAGTGCATCATCATCCGTTGCAGGTGAGCTGGAGTGGCGTGGGTGGTCTTGTTCAAGATAGTGATTAATAGCTAGTGGTCGGTTTCTACAGATTTTCCAAAAATAAAGTCCTTGAATTTTGTGCAGGCGAAAACAACTGCAAGTAGCTCTTTTTCAATTTGGGTGTAACACTGTTCAGTATCAGTCAGGGTGCGGGAGGCGTATGCAACAGGCTTGTGGTCGCCATTGTGGAGGTTTGTAGGCAGACAGCTCCAAGTCTGTACTAGGACGCATCACATGTGAGCGTCACTGGCAACACTGGAGCAAAGTAAGTGATGGTGGGAGCACTGGGCAGCTGCAAATTGAGGATCTCGAAAGCTCTCTGGTGGTGTGAATACCAGGACCATTCACTTTATGTATCAGTTCCCGCAGGGAGGCAGATATATCGCTGAGGTTCGGAATGAATTTTCCCAGGTAGTTGACCATTCCAAGGAATCTCTGTAAACTCGTAACATCAAGGAACCAGCATCTCGTTGATGGCAGTAGTTTGGATGGGTCTGGTCTGAGACCATCACTGGTGAAAACATGCGGGACCCAAAACTTACATTTCAGGGGGTTACACAAAAAGCTGGAGAACTCAGCGGGTGCAGCAGCATCTAAGGAGCGAAGGACATAGGCGACGTTTCTGGTCGAGACCCTTCTTCAGACTGGTCAGGGATCAGGGAAACGAGAGATATAGACGGTGATGTGGAGAGATAAAGAACAATGAATGAAAGATATGCAAAAAAGTATCGATGATAAAGGGAACAAGCCATTGTAAGCTGTTTGTGGTGTGAAACTGAGAAGCTAGTGCGACTAGGGTGGGGGAGAGAGATAGAGATAGAGGGAATGCCAGGGCCCAAGGGCTGAGGGAGAGGTGGGAAGGGGAGGATACAGCAAGGGTTAACAGAATTGAGAAAATTAAATGTTCAAGCCCAAAGGATGCAGACTCCCCTAACGGAATATGAGGTGCTGTTCCTCCAACTTGCGGTGTTGCTCACTCTGGCCGTGGAGGAGGCCCAGGACCGAGATACGGAATGGGAGGGGGAGTTGAAGTGCTGAGCCACTGGAAGGTCGGGTTGGTTTTTGTGGACCGAGCGGAGGTGTTTGGCGAAACGATCGCCAAGCCTCCGCTTGGTCTCACCGATATAGATCATCTGGCATCTGGAGCAGCGGATGCAGTAGATGAGGTTGGAGGAGGTGCAGGTGAACCTCTGTCGGACCTGGAAGGACTGCTTGGGTCCCTGAAAGGAGTGGAGGGGGAGGTGAAGGGACAAGTGTTGCATTTCTTGCGGTTGCAAGGAAAGTGCCCGGGAAGGGGTAGAGCGGGAGGGGAGGGAAGAATTGACAAGGAGAGTTGCGGAGGGAGCGGTCCCTTTGCGGAAGGCAGACAGGGGGGAGATGGAAGATGTGGCAGGTGGAGGGGTCACATTGGAGGTGGCGAAACTGGCGGAGGACTATGTGTTGTATTTGCCGGCTGGTGGGGTGAAAGGTGAGTACCAGGGGGACTCTGTCCTGTTTGCGAGTGGGGGAATGGGGAGAGAGGGCAGTGTTGCGGGGTATGGAGGAGACCCTGGTGCGAGCCTCATCAATAGTGGGGGAGGGGAATCCCCGTTCTCTGAAGAATGAGGCCATTTGTGATGACCTGGTGTGGAACACCACATCCTGGGAGCAGATGAGGCGTGGGCAGAGGAATTAGGAATAGGGGATGGAGTCCTTACAGGAAGCAGGGCGGGAGGAAGAGTAGTCCAGGTAGCTGTGGGAGTCAGTTGGTTTGTAGTGGATGTCGGTCAGGAGTTTCAGAGGATTGAGTTTGAGATGAATGTCTTTAGCACGGTTTAGTACTCTCTTCAGATATCCGTTATGTTCAGCCATGTCATGTCTGTAAATGAGAATGTAATCGATAATGTTGGTGCACGGATACCCCGCAAACAATTGTTCCATTGTGCGCTGGAAAACCTCGCTGGCAGTGTTGAAGCCGAAGGACATTCCCAGGAATTTGTAACGGCCGAAAGGGAAGCCGAATTTGGTAAGGTTGGACGAGTCGGGATCCAGTGGGATCTGCCAAAATGAACTTTTGGCATCCAGAACAGAGAACACAGATGTGCTGCCTATCGGAGCAGCAACTTCCTCTACCATTCGCATCGAGTAGTGTGGGCGTTTGATCGCTGTGTTTAGGTCTCTGGGGTTGATGCAGATTTAGATTTCTTCTTTGTTTTTCTTTGTTGCAACTACCATGGTGGAAAGCCAGTCAGATGGGTCAGTAACTGTAGCTATGACACCCGGGGAGACCATCCACTGGAGCTCATTATGTACTCTGCCACACATGACATGCGGAATACGGCGTGGAGCTCGGACTACAAGAGTGATATTGGGATCCATGGCGATATTGTATTTGAAGGGCAGCTTATCAAGCTCATCGTCAAACAGTTCTTTATATTATGAGAGTATCTGCTGAGTGGAGCCCTCAGTGTGAGAGAGTTGATGGATAGCAGGCCCAAAGGAGACTAGGCCTAGATCGTGGCATGTATTAATACCAAGCAGAGTTGCAGATTCCCCTCAGACAATAAAAAAACGTTAGTGTGTGAGACCGCGAGTCTATGATGCAGTTCAATTCAGTTTCTCCAAGTGGGTTCAGAATCACACTCCCGTAGGCGAGTAACGTGGCCGTAGATTTTTCAACATGCTCAGCATTACGTATCCATTTAAATTCAGATAAGGAAATCACATTGCATTTCGCTCCAGTATCAATCTTAGCGAGCGCAATTTTGTTATTAACAATCAGCATGACTTCGGGGTCGAGCTGCTTGTTAGTGGAAGGGAGGATGGAGTGAATGTCTGAACTGTTATCTTGGCTTGCAGAGAGGAGAGCGGGGAATGGCGCGTCCAGCTCTTGGTACTCATTATCAGTAGGTTCTTGTTTCAACAGGTACACATTTTGCCTTGGGACAGATCGCGTCGAACGAGAACAGCAACATTTTGCGAAGCGGTTAAATTTTTTATAGTTGTGGCAAATTCGTCCATAACAGGAATTCCCAACCTTGAGCATGGGAGTTGTTACAGTCAGGGCACCGAGCAATAGACCTTTGAGGCAGCCTGGGAGGGGAAGGCTGTGAAGGCTTGTTACGATAGGAGGTATCTGCTATACTAGGAATGTTGCCCAGAGCTTACAGACCTTGTGTGAGAAGCCGTTATTTCAGCGATTCTGCAGGCGTTCTTGGATTGATTTAGAGTTAGTTCAGTCATTCCGTAGCAATTCATCTCATACTTTATCACTGAGTAAACCTCTAATGAGTTTATTGCGGATCAGCTCATCACATAAATCATCAAAGCGACAGCGTGCAGCCATGTGTTTTATCACTTAAAAAACACTCAATGGGCTCATCTTGATGCTGTAAAGGAGCAAAAAACCTGGTGCGTTGGATTATTCAGTTGGCTTGGAGGTCACATATATGTCTGTACTTTGCAAGTAGAACCGCAGGGTCATCAATTGTTTCTGCAGGCACCACAATCAGATTGTTGTAGTCTAAAACAGCAGGTGCGAAATTAAAACAATCAGCACGCTTCATTGCTTCGGGGCCTGCAAGAATTAAGAGTACGGAAGCACGCACCTCTGGCGGATCGTTGTGATGAACAATACGAATGTAGTAGTTCAGTCGCGCTCGAAGAGGTGCCATCGTTCGGCGATGTCAGAGTCAAAGATCAAAGAACTTGGACGGCAAGGCGAATTTGCCATGATAGAGATATTTGTCAACAAAATAGAGAGAGTACAGAGGAGATTTACTAGAATGTTGCCAGGGTTCCAGCAACTATGTTACAGAGAAAGGTTGAACAAGTTAGGTCTTTATTCTTTGGAGCGCAGAAGGTTAAGGGGGGACTTGATTGAGGTCTTTAAAATGATGAAAGGGATAGACAGAGTTAACGTGGATAAGCTTTTCCCATTGAGAGTAGGGCATGACATGAGAATTAAGGGACAGAAGTTTAGGGGTAACGTGAGGGGGAACTTCTTTACTCAGAGGGTGGTGGCTGTGTGGAATGAGCTTCCAGCAGAAGTGGTGGAGCAGGATCGATTTTAACATTTAAGAGTAAAGTGGATAGGTATATGGACGTGAAGGGAATGGAGGGGTATGGTCTGAGTGCAGGTAGATGGGACTAGGGGAAAATGAATGGTCGGCACGGACTGGAAGGGCCGAGAGGGCCTGTTTCCGTGCTGTAATTGTTATGTGGTTATATGGTTATTATATGGTTATAACAAGCACATAAATCAAGTTGGAAAAATAAAAACCGATAAACTTAAAATGGGGTGTTTAGGAAACCACTTCTTGACACCATGTAATAAAGCCAGTCACAGGCACATCTGGCTCATTTATTCCAGTCTACTCACAGTGTACTTCAGCATGGTGTTACCGCAAGCTTAGCAACTACTCAGACCACATTACATGAACTGACTTCTGATAATATAAACTTTATAGTAGGCGGAGTTCTACTAACAAGCACTACAAGTAAGAAGTAACCAATCTACACCGGGGGCGCCAGAAAGGAGTTCTCCAATCGCTGGTCTGGTGACTTTGGCATCATGTGAATGTGGTCTGCAGAGCTTCTAGCCACGGGCATGGCAAGGACTTACCATCCGACCGCCGGCGTGCAGCCTATAACATCCTGACACCACGGGCTCCTGCAAAAAAGTGCTGAATCGGGCACTCCAAGCCGCAGAGTGTCGACCGTCGGAGTTTCGATCATCCCGACTAGAGGGCCTGTACATCCAGCTGTCCATAGAGGTGACTACAGAGGGTTTATGGCCCCAACCACGGATGAACAAAGGTTGTTGCCTTCCACCACAGTGAAGAATGCTGTGGTGGATGCTTGTGTTAAATTCTATTGTGTATTGTGTGTTCTTTTTTTCAATTGTATCGCTGCTGGCAAATTCATTTCAGCGTGACAAATTCATTGCATATGACAAATAAATTTGTATTGGATGTTATTGTATTGTCACAATGTCGCCAGATGTTCGCTGGAAGATGCCGGGGGGTCGCCTGCATGGTGGGGAGTAGTTCCCGCATTCTCATACATAGTCGTGGTTTCATTTTGGTCCCCGCTAATTTTTCAACATGTTCTTGTGACGTAGGTGCAGTGGTATTGGGTCGCCAGGAGGTCATAGGTTGTCATAGATTCTCATAGGTTGTCGCCGGTGTTGACTGGTGAATTTCATTGGCTCATTAGTGAAAAAAACAGTAGCCTTCATCGGTGGAGGCATTGAGTACAAGAGTCGGAAAGTGATGTTGCAGCATTATAAAACTTTGGTTGGAGTATTTCATGCAGTTCTGATCACCTTGTTGCAGGAACGATGTGGAGGCTTTGGAACTGGTGCAGACGAGGTTTATCAAAATATTGCGCAGAATAGAGGGCATTAGCAATAAGGTGAGAGTGGACACGCCTGGTTTGTTTCCTCGAGAGCTTTATTATCATTTGTTAATTTTTTATATTCATTAAATTATGTGAGGCGTAGATAGTCAGAACATTTTTTTCCTGGGTGGAAGTGTCAAAGACTAGACGCGTAGTTTTAAGGTCATAGGGGGAAAGTTTAATTCTTTGCACTTTAATTCTCCCCAGATCCCTGGCCTGCTTCACTTTCATTAGGGTCTCTACCTGCTTAAACAACTCTGACAGTCTAGTTCTGACAAAAGGCCATTGGTCTGTTTATCTGTGCACAGAGCTTCTGCGATCTCCTGAGTAGTCTGCAATATCTTCTGTTCTTATTCCATCTATACTGTGCCATGCTGTTGTCTTAATGCACAGAAATCAATTAAGGTGGATATTTTCCTTTACTTAATTCCTTAACTTAAGGAGAAGGATATTGAACTCTGTGAGTTAAGGGGAAAAAGTAGAGTAGCTGTGGAAACTATGAGATTCAAAGAGGAGGAAGTACTGACACTTTTGAAAAATATAAAAGTGGATAAGTCTCCAGGTCCTGACAGGATATTCCCTAGGACATTGAGGGAAGTTAGTGTAGAAATAGCAGGAGCTATGACAGAAATATTTCAAATGTCATTAGAAACGGGAATAGTGCCGGAGGATTGGCGTACTGCGCATGTTGTTCCATTGTTTAAAAAGGGTTCAAAGAATAAACCTAGCAATTATAGACCTATTAGTTTGACGTCAGTGGTGGGCAAATTAATGGAAAGGATACTTAGAGATAATATATATAAGCATCTGGATAAACAGGGTCTGATCAGGAACAGTCAACATGGGTTTGTGCCTGGAAGGTCCCTGTTTGACAAACCTTCTTGAATTTTTTTGAAGCGGTAACTAGGGAAATTGATGAGGGTAAAGCAGTGGATGTTGTCTATATGGATTTCAGTAAGGCCTTTGACAAGGTTCCCCATGGAAGGTTGGTTAAGAAGGTTCAATCTTTGGGTGTTAATGGCGGAGTAGCAAGATGGATTCAACAGTGGCTGAATGGGAGATGTCAGAGAGTAATGGTGGATGGCTGTTTGTCAGGTTGGAAGCCGGTGACCAGTGGGGTGCCTCAGGGATCTGTGTTGGGTCCACTGTTGTTTGTCATGTACATCAATGATCTGGATGATGGGGTGGAAAATTGGATAAGTAAGTATGCAGATGATACTAAGATAGGTGGTGTTGTGGATAATGAAGTAGATTTTCAAAGTCTACAGAGAGATTTGGGCCATTTGGAAAAGTGGGCTGAAAGATGGCAGATGGAGTTTAATGCTGATAAGTGCGAAGTGCTACTTGGCAGGACAAATCAAAATAGGACATACATGGTAAATGGTAGGGAATTGAGGAATGCTGTGGAACAGAGGGATCTAGGAATAACTGTGCATAGTTCCCTGAAGGTGGAATCGCATGTAGATAGGGTGGTAAAGAAAGTCTTTGGTGTGCTGGCCTTTATAAATCAGAGCATTGAATATAGGAGTAGGGAAGTAATGTTAAAATTGTACAAGGCATTGGTAAGACCAATTCTGGAGTATGGTGTACAATTTTGGTCGCCTAGTTATAGGAAGGATGTCAACAAAATAGAGAGAGTACAGAGGAGATTTACTAGAATGTTGCCAGGGTTCCAGCAACTATGTTACAGAGAAAGGTTGAACAAGTTAGGTCTTTATTCTTTGGAGCGCAGAAGGTTAAGGGGGGGACTTGATTGAGGTCTTTAAAATGATGAAAGGGATAGACAGAGTTGACGTGGATACGTTTTTCCCATTGAGGGTAGGGAAGATTCAAACAAGAGGGCATGACATGAGAATTAAGGGACAGAGGTTTCGGGGTAACGTGAGGGGGAACTTCTTTACTCAGAGGGTGGTGGCTGTGTGGAATGAGATTCCAGCAGAAGTGGTGGAGGCAGGATCGATTTTAACATTTAAGAGTAAAGTGGATAGGTATATGGACGTGAAGGGAATGGAGGGGTATGGTCTGAGTGCAGGTAGATGGGACTAGGGGAAAACAAATGGTCAGAACGGACTGGAAGGGCCGAGAGGGCCTGTTTCCGTGCTGTAATTGTTATATGGTTATATGGTTATATGGTTAATTATTTATCTTTCACGGGTGTTATTCTATTCCTAGTTTTATATCTGAAAGAAGAGTTTCTTTTGGTGATAATGTTGCACAATCATTACGTTTATTTATCTGAGAACACTTGTTTTCTTTGGAAAAGGGATAAATCTTGAGCTTTTAAAACAACACAGAAGTTGAGCTACACAATGATTCAGTGGGTAGAGCAGCTACCTTACAGCACCAGAGTCCCAGGTTCGATCCTGATCTCGGGTAGAGCACCCCCCTCACAGCGCCAGTCGCAGATTCGATCCTGACCTTGGGTGCTGTCTGCGTGGAGTTTCTATGTTCTCCCTATGACTGCGTGGATTAACCTGGATGCTCCGTTTTTTTCCCAGATTCCGAAGACACGTGGGTTTTTATGTTAATTGGCCTCTGTAATATTGTCCCTAGTGTGTGGAGAGTATATGATAAAGCGGGATAACAGAATTAGTGTGAATGGGTGAATGATGGATGGAATGGATTCAGTGGGTCGAATGGCTTATTTCCTTGCTGTATCTCTAAACTAAACTAAAATCACGTTTGCTCTCTATTCTGATCTATTTGATGTCCAACTATTCTTCAGTGGGTGCATTATGTAGAGTTTTCCTCTGGCTTTCTATCCAATTCCTCAAAGTTCTTTATCTTCCACTACATTTGTTATTCCTCCTACTCATTCGCATCATGGTTTCCATTTGTCATGTTGTGGAATATTTCTTAATTTTGAAAATACCATGGGATGAAAGCTGTTGATGGATCGTTTATATGGAAACCCTATATCCCAACAGGAAACAGGTTCACACTAAAAACTGGCAAAGGTTATTTTAATCTCGCTTTTTGCTTCAACATTGGACTAGTCACTATTTTCTACCCAGTGAACAGGAATCTATCCATTTCCTTTTGAGTTCTCAGTTGTGTAAACTTTGTGCAGTGTGACAAGTTTGGGGTTTGATTAGTAACACACAGTATGAATAGGGTTGTTCCCAAGCAAGCTGCTTTTGGATTGCATAGTTTACAATGGGTAACTTGACATTGGAGCCTCTTAGTGTAAGATTTCGCACTGTTTGGTGTTGACACCACATGGACTTTATACCCAATGTGTCAAACGTGATTTAAAAGCTGCCTGGGTACCGCACCCTGGGTCCTATTGAACAATTTAAAATTATCCACAGTTGATTTAAATTTTCAGAAAGTGTGGACACTCTCATGCCTGTTTTTTTTTTAACAATTTACATTTTGATATCCTGTTTGGGAGTTCTATGCAGTCCACTCAGTGGTTACACTTAATATTTTCTCTATGTGTAGAGAGTTTTAGGTCTTCGACATCTCCATAACATATACTTTGCAGGATTTCAAACTGTTCTCTTTCATCTTTGGAGAAACATACATGGAAATTTTACTGCCGTAACATTAATGCACTGAGCTGTTTTTTGCCCTATTCTTTGTATATATAAACTACTGGAGTAACACAGCGGGACAGGCAGCATCTCTGGATTGAAGGAATAAGTGACATTTCGTGCCGTGACCCTTTAGTCAGTCCTGAAACATCATCCATTTCTCTCCAGAGATGCTGCCTGTCCTGCTGTGGTATTCCAGCATTTTCAGTCTATCTTTGATTTAAACCAGCATCTGCAGTTCCTCCATACTTATTTTCATATATCACAAACGACAGAGGTCCCAGCACAGATTTCTGAGCAACCCCAGACATCACTGATCTCCAGCCAGCATAACACCTTCCAGCACAAACTACTTCTTGAGTAATCCTGTTCTGAATCCATATTTATATAAGTTACTTGCATGAATATGGGTTGGTGGCAGATGGGATCAATAGAAGGGACAGGATGGGAGGGGTGAAGGGGATTCAGTGGGAGGAGTGTGCGGGGGAGGAGGAAAAATAAACTGGGAGAGAGAGGGTGGGGGGGTTAGAGAATGAAGAAGGAGGGTGGCTGACAGAGGGCCAGGATGGAGAGGTGAAAAAGGAAAGGGGTCGAGGGGCGCAGGTTAACTGGATGTGGAAAGTTGATGCTCAATGTTATTAGCTTGTAGACTACTATGAGGTGTTGTTCTACTAGTCTGTATCTGTCACCACCTTGGCTGTGGAGGAGGCTGAGGACACCAAGCCGGTGCGGGAGTAAAAAAGGGAAATAAGGTACAGTATAGGTGCTTGGCAAAATGTTGCCTAGTCTGCGGTTGATCTCATTGAAGTTGAGCGGGCCATATCAAGAGCACCCAATGCAATAGATAACTCAGCGGGACTGTCAGCATCGCTGGAGTGAAGGAATGGGTGACGTTTCGGGTTAATGTCCTTCTTCAGATTGATGAAGGTTGTTGACCCAAAATGTCACCCATTGTTTCTCTCCAGAGATGCTGCCCATCCCGCTGAGTTTCTCCAGCTTTTTGTGTCTACCTTTGGTGTAAACCAGCATCTGCAGTTCCATCCAACACAAATGCAATAGATGAGGTTGGAAGAAGTGCAGATGAATTTCTGTTTCTCCTAAAAGGATTGTTTTGGTCTCCACACTCCCTCCGTCCCTTTGTCTTTCCTCCTAGTTACCTTTCCGCACTTCACCCCATTCTCACCTTACCTCCCCGACCCAGTCTCCTATCACCATGCATCTTTCCCCCCTCTACCGCACACATTCTTCCCATTAGATCCCCTCCCCCCTACTACACTATTCACCCCACAAGGACCATAGAGCCAGCCTATTTCCCTCTACTAATACTCTCCTCCGCCTAGCAGAGCTGGTCCTCACCCTTAACGACTTCTCCTTCGAATCCTCCCACTTCCTCAATCCAAGGTGTAACTATGGGCGCCTGCATGGGCCCCAGCTATTCCTGCCTCTTCATAAGGTACGTTGAATAATCCCTGTTCAAGTTCAAGTTCAAGTTCACATTTATTGTCACATGCACCAATTAAGGTACAGTGAAATTCGAATTACCATGCAGTCACGCAATCAAAGAGAATACAATACACAATAGAATTTAACATAAACATCCACCACTGTGCAATCAACATTCTTCACTGTGAATGAAGGCAATAACCTTCAGTCAATCTTCCTCCTTTGTTCACCGTGGTCGAAGCCATGAACCCTCTGTAGTCGCTGCTACGGACGGCCCGATGTACAAGCCCTCTCTTCGGGATTATTGAAACTCCGACGTTGGGATGGATCAGAACACACACTTGGAGTTCCCGAATCGGCCACTTTCCAGGCGTACACTGGCCCTATCCCAGAACTCTATCTCTGTTACATTGACGACTGCATCGGTGCTACCTCCTGCACCCATGCAGATCTCACCGACTTCATTAACTTCATCGCTAACTTCGACCCTGCCCTCAAATTAACTTGGATCATCTCCGACATCTCCCTACCATTTTTTGATCTCGCTGTCTCCATCACAGGAGACAGACTACTGATTGACAACTATTACAAACCCACTGACTCCTACAGCTATCTACACTACATTTCTTTCCACCCTGCTTCCTACTCTGTCCCCTACTCCCAACTCCGCAGCGTATGTTCACATGAGGTGATTAAACTAGGATATCTGAGATAGAGTCATAGAATGGTAGTGTGGAAAGGCCCTTCGGCCCAACCTGTCCACACCAGCCAACAATGTCCCAGCTACACTAGTCCCACTTGTCTGCGCTTGGTCTGCATCCCTCCAAACCTGTCTTATCCATGTACCTGTCTAACTGTTTCTTAAACAATGGGATAGTTCCATCTTCAACTACTTCCTCTGGCAGTTTGTTCCATACACCCACCACCATTTGTGTGAAAAAGTTACCCCTCAGATTCCTATTAAATCTTTTCCCCTTGAACCTATGTCCTCTGGTCAACGATTCCCCTACTCTGGGAAAGAGACTGTGTGCACCTACCCGATCTATTCCTCCCATGATTTTGTACACCTTTATCAGATCCCCCTCATCCTCCTGCACCCCATGGAATAGAGACCCAGCCTATTCAACCTTTCCCTATAGCTCACCCCCTCTAGTCCTGGCAACATCCTCTTAAATCTTTTCTGAACCCTTTCAAGCTTGACAATATATTTCCTATAATGACAATATCTTTCATATGTCCTCATTCTTTAGGGAATGGGGAGATCTCCTGGCTGCCAAACACTGTAATTCCCCTTCCCAGTCCCACACTGATCTCTCTGTCCTGGGCCTCCTCCATCGTCAGAGCGAGGCCAAACGCAAACTGGAGGAACAGCATTTCATATTTCGCTTGGGCAGCTTACAATCCAGTGATATTAATATTGATTTCTCTAACTTCAAGTAACCCTTATGTCCCCTCTCTCTCCACCCAAGTCGTCATGTTGAGTCTCATTCTCTATACTCGTTCTTACCTTGCACATGGCTGACAATGGCCAGTTACCTTTTTCATCATTAATTTTTTGCATATCTTTCATTCATTTGTTCTATATCTCTCTACATCACTGTCGATTTCTCTTGTTTCTCTTTCCCCGAGTCTCATCTGAAGTAGGAATTCAACCCGAAATATCACTTATTCCTTTTCCTCAGAGATGCTGTCTGACCCGCTGAGTTACTCCAGCTTTTTGCGTCTAACCTCATACTGATTTCTTCCCCTCTACTTACAGACATAGAGTCACAGAGTGATACAGGCCCTTTTGCCCATCTTGCCTTCACTGGCCAACATGTCCCAGCTAAACTAGTCCTACCTGCTCGCACTTGGTCCATATCCCTCCAAACCTGTCCTATCCATGTACCTGTCTAACTGCTTCTTAAACATTTGGATAGTCCCAGCCTCAACTACCTCCTCTGGCTGCTTGTTCCATGCACCCACCACCCTTTGTGCGAAAAAAAGTTACCCCTCAGATTCTTATCTATGGCCCTTCACCTTAAACCTATGTCCTCTGGTCCTCGATTTCCCTCTGGGCAAGAGGCTCAGTGCATCTGCCCGATCTATTCCTCTCATGATTTTATACACTTCTATAAGATCTCCCTTCATGCTCCTGCACCCCATGGAATAGAGACCCAGCCTATTCAACTTCTCCCTATAGCTCACACCCTCTAGTCCTGGCAACATCCTCTTATATCTTTCCTGAACCCTTTCAAGCTTGATAATATCTTTCCTATAACATGGTGCCCAGAACTGAACACAATATTCTAAATGCGGTCTCACCAATGTCTTATACAACTGCAACATGACCTCCCAACTTCTATACTCAGTACTCTGACTGATGAAGGCCAATGTGTCAAAAGCCTTTTTTGACCATCTTATACCAGCATCTCGACCTTCAAGGAACCATGCACTTGTACTCCTAGATCCCTCTGCTCTACAACACTCACAGAAGGCCTACCATTCACTGTGTAGGTCCGGCTCTTGTTAGATGTCCCAAAATGTAACATCTCACACTTCTCCGTATTAAATTCCATCAACCATTCCTCAGCCCACCTGGCTAATGGATCCAGATCCTGCTACAATCTTTCACAACCATCTTCACTATCTGCAAAACCACTCACTTTTGTATCATCAGCAAACTTGCTAATCTTGCCCTGTATGTTCTCTTCCAAATCACTGATGTAGATGACAAACAGTAATGGGCCCAGCACTGAACCCTGAGGCACACCACTAGTCACAGTCCTCCAGTCCGAGAAGCAACCTTCCACCATCACCCTCTCCTTCCTTCCCTGGAGTCAATTTGCTATCCATTCAGCTATTTCTACTTGGATCCCATGCGATCTAACCATCCAGAGCAGCCTACCATGTCAAATGCCTTACTGAAGTCCATGTACATAACATCTACAGCTCTGCCTTCATCGACCGTTTTGCTCACGTCTTTAAAAAAATCTATCAGATTTGAGAGACACGACCTCCCACATACAAAACAATGCTGAATATCCCTAATCAGCCCTTGCCCATAACAAATGCCTGTATATCCTATCCCTCAGAATTCTCTCTGGTAACTTTCCAACTACAGATGTTAAGCTCACTGGCCTAAAGTTCCCAACATTTTCACTGCATCCCTTCTTGAAAAAAGGCACAATGTTTGCCACCCACCAATCCTCTGGCACCTTTCCTGTACTTCAGGATGACTCGTAAATTTCAACCAGGGCTCCTGCAATTCCCTTTCTAGTTTCCCATAATGTCCTCGGATAAATCTGATCAGGCCCTGGAGATTTGTCTACCTTCATACACAATAGTACCTTTAGTATTTCTTTGACGATAACACTGACTGCTTACAAGACACTTCCATTGACTGCCCCAAGTTCCTCCGTCCTACTGTATTTCTCATCGGTAAATACAGAGGAGAAATACTCATTGAGGACCTTGCCCATCTCCTGTGGCTCCACACAGAGGTGAACGCTTTGACGCATGATGGGTCCCACTCTCTCTCTAGTTACCCTTTTCCGCCTTAAGTATTTATAAACTAATTGGGATTGTCCTTAATACTACCCAGCAGAGCTATCTCCTGGCCCCTTTTTGCCCTTCTGATTTCATTTTTCAGTTTACTCCTTAGTTCACAAAATCCCTGCAGGAATGCACTTGATCCCACCTGCCTATACCTGTCCTATGCATCCTTCTTGTATTTGTACAATGCCTCACTTTCCCTCATCAGCCAAGCTTCCTTACATTTGCCTGCTTTGCCCTTCACTCTAACAGGGACGTACACGTCCTGAGCTTTCTTCATTACAGTTTTAAAATCATTCCACTTGGCTTATGTTCCTTTCCCCTCTAATAATCTGCTCCAGTCGACTTGAGCAAGACCTTCTCTCACACCCTCAAAGTTGGCCTTACCCCAGTTGAGCATTTTAACACGCGGACCCTTTCCTTCCCATCCATAACTATCTTAAACCTAATCAAACTGTGGTCACTTGTCCCAAAAGGCTCTTCCACAAACACTTCATTAACTTGATCTTCCCAATTTCCCAATACTAGATACAGCGTTGCCCTCTCATGTGTGGGGGCTTCAACATACTGCTTGAGAAAACTCCTGAACACTTTTGAGGAATTGCACCTTCACACTATGATTTTCTCAGTCTATATTGGAAAAGTTTTTGAAAGCAGCTGATGAAAGGGAGATTATTGACATTGTTAGTAATTGTAAGAATAAAAGGTCTACAGACTGGAATGACATTGATATGGCTTGAATCAAGGTAGTCATTGGTGTAATTGTAAAACCCTTAACCTATAGTGGCTTGCAAAAGTATTCATACCCCTTGAACTTTTCCACATTTTGTCACATTACAACCACAAACGTAAATGTATTTTATTGGGATTTTATGTGATAGACCAACACAAAGTGGTGCATTATTGTGAAGTGGAAGGAAAATGATACATGGTTTCCAAATTTTATTACAAATAAAAAACTGAAAAGTGTGGCGTGCAAAAGTATTCAGCCCTCCTGAGTCAATACTTTGTAGAACCACCTTTCGCTGCAATTACAGCTGCAAGTCTTTTGGGGTATGTCTCTACCAGCTTTGCACATCTAGAGGCTGAATTTTTGCCCATTCTTCTTTGCAAAATAGCTCAAGCTCAGTCAGATTGGATGGAGAGCGTCTGTGAACAGCAATTTTCAAGTCTTGCCAGAGATTCTCAATTGGATTTAGGTCTGGACTTTAACTGGGCCATTCTAATACATGAATATGCTTTGATCTAAACCATTCCATTGTAGCTCTGACTGTATGTTTAGGGTTGTTGTCCTGCTGGAAGGTGAACCTCTGCCCCAGTCTCAAGTCTTTTGCAGACTCTAACAGGTTTTCTTCCAAGATTGCCCTGTATTTGGCTCCATCCATCTTCCCATTAACTCTGACCAGCTTCCCTGTCCCTGCTGAAGAAAAGCACCCCCACAGCATGATGCTGCCACCACCACGTTTCACAGTGGGGATGGTGTGTTCAGGGTGATGTGCAGTGTTAGTTTTCCGCCACACATAGCGTTTTGCATTTAGGCCAAAAACGTCAATTTTGGTCTCATCAGACCAGAGCACCTTCTTTCACATGTTTGCTGTGTCCCCCACATGGCTTATGGCAAACTGCAAATGGGACTTCTTATGGCTTTGTTTCAACAATGGCTTTCTTCTTGCCACTCTTCCATAAAGGCCCGATTTCTGGAGTGCACAACTAATAATTGTCCTGTGGACAGATTCTCCCACCTGAGCTGTGGATCTCTGCAGCTCCTCCAGAGTTACCATGTACCTCTTGGCTGATCTCTGATCAATGCTCTTCTTGCCCGGCCTGCCAGTTTAGGTGGACGGCCACGTCTTGGTAGGTTTGCAGTTGTGCCATAATCTTTCCATTTTCGGATGATGGATTGAACAGTGCTCCATGAGATGTTCAAAGCTTGGGATATTTTTTCATAACCTAACCCTGCTTTAAACCTCTCCACAACTTTATCCCTGACCTGCCTGGTGTGTTCCTTGGGCTTCATGATGCCCAAGGAACATTGTTTATCACTAATGTTCTCTAACAAACCTCTGAGGCCTTCACAGAACAGCTGTATTTATACTGAGATTAGATTACACACAAGTGGACTCTATTTACTAATTAGGTGATTTCTGAAGGCAATTGGTTGCACTGGATTTTATTTAGGGGTATCAGAGTAAAGGGGGCTGAATACTTTTGCATGCCACACTTTTCAGTTTTTTATTTGTAAAAAAATTTGAAAACCATGTATCATTTTCCTTCCACTTCACAATTATGCGCCACTTTGTGTTGGTCTATCACATAAAATCCCAATAAAATACATTTACGTTTGTGGTTGTAACGTGACAAAATGTGGAAAAGTTCAAGGGGTATGAATACTTTTGCAAGCCACTGTATATTTGTAATTTATCTTTCAAAACTGGTGTATTTCCATGTAAAATGAAAACTGCCAAAATCATCCCACTATACAAAGCTGGAGACAGAAATCAATTTACAAATTACAGGCCGGTGTCATTACTCTCTCAGTTATCAAAAATATTAGAAAAACTCTATGTAAGTAGATTAGATAATTTTACTTCGGAGTCACGTGAGTGACTACGTGAAGACCCCGCCAGGACGCATGCGCGACATATCGTCGAACGCATTGCGGAAGCGACAGTCGGGAGGAGCGCCGCTCCTCCAGCGCGAATTTTGAAAACCTTTTCTGGTGAGCGTGGCGACTCGGTGTGTTTCTTTTTCAGAACGGAGGAAGCTCCATGGAGTCGCCAAGGGAGAGCAGCAGCTGATACCGCTGCTGTGGAAGCAGCCAGCAGCGTGCCGTCTCTCCAGAGCTGCAGGTGCTTCCAGCAGCTGCCGGCTTCTCGCCGCTACAGACCGCAGGTGCGCCGCGGTCGGCGGCAAAACCACCCGGAAGTCGGACAGGTCCGTGGACTCGGCTGGGTCCGGACCTGAAGACACCCCGTTCACGGATAGCGACGGCGGGCGTCTTTCCCGCGGGAGCGGATGGGGAGCAGTGCTCCAGCGTGACCTGCTTATGCAGGGGCAGAGTCACAGTGGGTCTCCTCGCAGACCCACGGCAGCATCCTTTCAAGGACTGCCAAATGTCTCACCCTCTTCGCAGGGGAGCATTAGGGGTCAGAGCTGGGCTGACCCTGAGAAAGGGGCAATGGCTGAACAGTCAACTGTGAGGGGTGCCAGAAGAGAGAGCAGCAGAAGATTTGTGGGAACACATGCTGTATCAACTCAAGAAGGACTGCCTATACAAAGCTGCAAGCCAGTACAAAATACATGGCTACAAACCAGCTACAGGAGCAAGCCATTAACTTTATGGCTGGGAAGTACATTGCTCCAGAGAACTCCATTTCTCTTAAAGTACCAGCAGTCTATGACCCCATCTGGGACAACAGTAGCCCATCTATAAGGAGCCAGGAGGGGAAGCTCCAGAGGAAACTGCTGGCTGCTAAAATCACAGCAGTACCAGGACAACTGATGGGGTTGATTTGCCTGAAGAGTTACTAGATGCTCTAGCAGACTGTGTAATACTCAGTGGAGATTTTACTTCGGAGTCACGTGAGTGACTACGTGAAGACCCCGTCCAGCACGCATGCGCGACATTAGCGTTCATGCAGTGCACCCGCGACGAACGGGAGTTCAAGGCGCTCCCGCTACAATTTGAAAAGTCAGGCCGACAGGTAAGCTTTACCGTGGCCGTGTGTCTTTTTCTCTGTGGTCTGCTTGTTTTCCAGAAAGAATGAGCAAGACCAGAGGAAAGAAGTCTGCAGCTCGCCCCCGTTCGTCCTCCGTTGAGGAATGCTCTTTGGAGGGGGGGCAAGAGGCGGCGGGTATAACTACCGTGCCGAGCCCAGCACCGCTCGTGCTGCCTGAGCAGCGGGCTGGAGGTACCTGCAGCCAGAACCGGGCGGTAGTGTCCGACGATTCGGATGAAGATGCCTCACCGCTCAAGAGCGGCACAGGCAGCCGCCTAAGCCGCATGGAACGGCTTATGGAGCAATTACTCCAGCGAGATCTGCTGAGAGAGCAGCAGCAGACTCGCCAAGGGAGCTCAGGCACTCCCGCAGTGCCTTTTACGGCACTGGCCATTGCTTCACCTTCTTTTGAAGGCAGCATTGGCGACCAGGTCTGGGCTGGTCAAGAAGAGGGGTCACTGGCTGAAGATATCGGGAGTACGCAGGGTGTACAGGAACAGGAAGAGCTGCTGGGTGTGGTCAACCGCTACGTGGCCATTCCACAAGCGGGTCGGCCATTAGAGCCGAAACTTGCAGCCAGCATTAACCACCTGTCCTCTAAACCCCTACAAGAACAGGTGGTCAATGAGGCTCTTCAACTATATACAGCCCCAGTAAATTGTACATCTTTGAATGTACCTGCTGTCAATAGCCAAATTTGGGGACATTTGGGGCAGAACATCAGAAACCTGGAGTTGAAGCTCCAGAAGATCCTTAAACTCCTGACTGCAGGAATAACATCTTATGCTCGGTCCATTGATGGTGCGGACATCTCCACAAATCAGCAAGACACATTAGCTCTGCTGTGCACCACTCAATATGAAATAAATAATTTGCGAAAGGAGATTATCAAGCCTGCCCTCAACCCTAAATTTGCGGGACTTTGCAAAACACCGGGGTCAGAACCTCCTATTCTGCTCTTTGGGAAAGACCTTCCAAAAAAGGTGAAAGACCTGGAAGAAGAATCCAAGACATTTGGTCTCGTGAGGGCAGGTTTGGGACCGAGCAGACCCAACAAACCCAGGCGGCAGTACCCCATGGCGTCCACCAGTCGTCGACCACACTATGGGACTGGTGAAAGCTCGGGGTCCGCAACCATTCCCCGTAAGCCTTTTTTAGGCCTGGGCCCAGAGCGGACCCCATGGAAAATGCGCCACCCCCAACAACATCGAGATCAACATCAACCCTCTACAGCCCAGCAGACGCCTCATTGCCCAGCGAAGAGGCAGAAGAAGCACCAATAACCATGGAGGTAGGTGGGTCTGGTTCCTCTCAGCATATGTGCAGTAGGGGCTCTGTACTAACAGGGGGGAGATTGCACTTGTTTTTGGATGCATGGGAATCCATCACTAATGACAAGTATATACTCAGCAGCGTTCATGGCTACAAAATTGACTTTGTCCATAAAAATTTTCCACCAGTTCAGCATATGCCCAAAAGGGTATTCACCCTCTCAGTCAAGGAGAAACAAGAGGGTCAAGCTGAACTGATGAGGTTACAAGCAAAAGGTGTCATTGAAAGAACAAAACATGAACCTTTGGAATTTGTGTCTAATATTTTCACTAAAATCAAAAAAGATGGTGGACGATGCATCATCATTGACTTAACTACTTTGAACAAGTCTGTCAGGTATATACATTTCAAGATGGATACTTTTGAAACAGCCAGACTATTGGTTTCTAGAGGGTACTTTCTAGCAAGCATTGATTTAAAAGATGCCTAGTACTCAGTACCCATACACAAGGAGCATCGAAAATATTTAAAATTTATCTGGATGAAACAGCTATGGCAATATAAAGCCTTAGCAAATGGGCTAACCTCTGCTCCAAGGTTGTTCACTAAAATCTTAAAACCTGCCTTGGCATTATTGAGGAAACAAAAGCATATAGTCATGGCGTATTTAGACGACATTTTAATAGTAGGGAAAACCTTGGAGACAGCCATTCTGGCAGTAGCAGCCACCAAACGTTTGTTTGAAACTTTGGGGTTTGTCATACATCCAGATAAATCCAATCTTACACCATCCACTGCCATGGACTATCTTGGATTTACGATAGATACTGTTCGCATGATTGTAACTCTGCCGAAGGGGAAAGCATCAGAATTGGTGCTATCATGCAACGAACTCATGAATAAACATCAGCCAACCATACGGGAAGTAGCTAGAGTTATTGGCAAAATGGTAGCAGCTTTTCCAGCCGTACAATTTGGGCCTTTGCACTATCAAAATTTGCAAACAGCTAAAGTGCATGCACTAAAGCAAAACTCAGGTCACTTTGACCGAGCTATGAGTTTAACTGCTGAATCCATTCCAGAGTTACAATGGTGGGCAAGGAACGTAAGACTCAGCTCCAGTCCCATAATGATCACCAACCCAGTATTAACCATTCAAACGGATGCCAGTGCTTTGGGCTGGGGAGCAACTAACATGCAATCCAGCACAGGGGGCAGATGGAATAAATTTGAATCATCTTGCCTACAGACATGGGGTATCAACTATTTAGAAATGTTGGGTGCGTTTTATGGGTTAAAAGCATATTCATCTAATACGCATCATGCACATGTCCGGTTGCAACTAGATAATACCATGGTGGTGGCTTATATCAATCACATGGATGGTGTAAAGTCGATATCGTGTGACAATTTGGCCAACCTAATCTGGCAATGGTGTGTTAAAAGGCATATTTGGTTATCAGCAACTTACCTACCAGGTAAGCAAAATACAGTGGCAGACACCAGGTCACGTAGATTTAATGGATCGAATGGATGTTAAATCCCAAAGTATTTGCTGAAATTACAAAGCAATATGGCACACCAGATATCGATCTATTTGCATCCAGGCTGAATCACCAGGTACCAACGTATGTCGCTTGGGAACCAGACCTTGAGGCAGCAGCAGTTGATGCATTCTCGCTGCATTGGGGGAAAATGTTCTTTTATGCTTTTCCTCCCTTCTGCCTCATCAGTCGGGTATTACGCAAGATTCAATTGGATTCCGCTTCAGGAATCTTGATAATACCTGACTGGCCTACACAGCTATGGTTCCCAGTGGCTTTCGACATGGCTGTTGAAACACCGTTGGAATTCCCCAGCAGTCGACAGTTATTAATCCACCCAGTGTCAGGCATTAGTCACCCGTGCCATGACAGAGTCAATCTCCTGGCTTGCAGATTCTAAAAAGACCTCTACTGGGCCTGGGACTGTCTGAGGACGCCATCAACATGATGACCGCATCTCACCGGGAGTCCACCAGGAGACAATACCTGACCAATATAAGAAAATGGGAACGGTATTGCTCCAAAACAGGAACTACCTACACTACAGCTACAGCCATCAGTGTTGTGGAGTTTCTGGTTGGATTACATCGGGAAGGACTCAGCTACAGCGCCATTAATACAGCCAGGAGTGCGTTGTCAGCTTATTTGGTTCCAGCAGCAGGACAACTGACTTTGGGGTCCCATCCACTAGTGGTCAAAATCATGAGGGGCATTTTTAACACCAATTCCCCTAGGCCTAGGTACACTCAGATCTGGGATGTCAGCATAGTACTGACGTACCTTAGGGGATGGCCACCACCCAGGTCACTTACTCTGGAACAACTTACACTGAAATCAGTCATGCTCATGGCTCTAGTGTCAGCTCAAAGGGTACAGTCCCTCCACCTTCTGAGGCTGGACAGCATGACAGAGTCATTGGACTGTATCACATTTCACATTCAGGGACTGGTCAAACAAACTAGACCAGGTACCACGCCTCCATTTATGGAGTTCCGGGCATATTCACCTGACCCACGGTTGTGTGCCAAGACCCATCTCGCCAACTACATAGACACAACATATAACTTAAGAGGGAGAGAAAAAGCCTTATGGATAAGCCACAAGAAGCCTCATGGTCAGGTGACGAGCCAAACCATTTCAAGGTGGCTCAAGCAGGTGCTTAAGTCAGCGGGAGTCGATACTAATGTGTACAAATCTCATTCCACCAGGGCTGCATCTACGTCGGCAGCTAGGCGAATGGATGTGCCTATGGACCATATTCTGGCCAGAGCAGGATGGTCCTCGGAAAGAACTTTCCAAAGGTTTTATAATAAGCCGCTGGCGGAGCCTGCTACATTTGCAGACAGAATTTTAGAGTCTGCAGATAATATTTAATTTAAGCCCGGGGGAGCTCTCTGTTTTTTGTTGTTATTAATAAACCTTTTTTGTTCACAAACAGGTTATTGTTGATTGTATAACATGCTTCCTCCCTCTAAGGTCTTCAGGCAGTGAGTGAAGCATGAGCTGGTACATGGTTCGGATTCACAGAGCTTTGAAGTCTTCACGTAGTCACTCACGTGACTCCGAAGTAAAATAGTAAGATTAAATGAGAACTTACCAGTTCGAAGTTTGATCTGTATTTTATGAGGAGTTACGATGAGGGATTACGTGCCCTCCGCTCCCACCCTCTATTATACAGATCAACTGGTAATTAAGTTCTTATTTTTTCTTTACTATATTTATTTCAATTGTTGTGTTTTTCTGTGAATCCACACCGCTGCTTTGAAGAAATGTCGCGCATGCGTGCTGGACGGGGTCTTCACGTAATCCCTCATCGTAACTCCTCATAAAATACAGATCAAACTTCGAACTGGTAAGTTCTCATTTAATCTTACTATTAACAGTTACAGGAAGAGCATCATCAAGAAGTGCGGAATTATGCAAGACAAGTAGCACACAGGCGCCAAAATTGCTGTTGGGGGACCTCCCGAAGCAGGTGAAAGACCTGCATGAGGAAGCCAAGGCTATAGGCCTGATCAAGGTGCCAAGCACCTCTAAAACCCACTTTCAACAGCGGCAGCACCCCTACACACCCACCAGACATCGGTGCTATGGAAGACCATCTGGTGGTGAAAGCTCGAAGGCCGGCCCACCTGCACAGCGGTCTTTCAGACCATGACCCAGCCCGGCCTTCATGGAAAATGCGCCAACCCCACAACGCAGCAACACAATACCAGAAGAAACAACTGCGGAGACAACCCACACAACACCGGTAACCATGGAGGTAGGTGGGTCTGGTTGTCTTAAAAAACATTGCATGTCCGATTCATCAAAAGTTGGGGGACGGTTGCACTTGTTTCATCATGTGTGCTGCACTTTTACCTCTGAACTTTTACATACTCGGAAGTATTCAGAATTACAAAATTGAATTTGTATACGAACTACCGTCCCAGTTCAGCATACGCCTAGCAGGAAGTTCATACTTCACAAAAAGAGAGAACAGCAGGCCATGCTGAACTGTTAAGACTAAACACAAAAGGGATTGAGAAAACAATCAGAGAATTTCAAGAGTTCGTATCAAATATATTTATAAAAACTAAAAAGATGGTGGTTGCCGTATCATTACAGATTTGACCGAACTAAATACTTCCGTTCAGTATGCCCATTTCAAAATAGACACATTTATCACACACAGGGTCATCGTAAATACCTGAAATTTATCTGGATGGGACAGCTATGGCAGTATGCCTTATCCAATGGGTTGTCATCAGCACCCAGGCTATTACAAATTCATTAAAACCAGCTTTAGCATACTTAAAGAAACATAACCATATCGTCATGGCTTACCTTGATGATATTCTCATTGTAGGTGAAAATTGGAGCTGGCTACATTGGTGGTATCAGCCACAACACAGAGATTTAACGTACATCCAGATAAGTCAAAATTGGAACCCTCCACTACCATGGATTATTTGGGGTTCACTATTGACTCTGTTCATATGTCTATCACCTTGCCACCAAACAAAGTGACAGACTTGATGGGAGTATGCAAAAGCCTCACTGGCATCAGGGAACCATCCATTCGGCAAGGAGTAAGAGTGATTGGGAAATTGGTGGCTGCGTTCCCAGCAGCACAATTGGACCACTCCATTATTAAAACCTGGAAGAGGGAAATTTTAGCTCTCAAAAATCATGCAGGCCATTTCAATAGGCCTATGCAACTACCAGGGAAAGTAAATCAGAATTAAACTGGTGGATAGAAATGTTCAATATTATCCTAACCCCATCACCCCATTCTATATCCCTAGGGTACATTACAGACTGATGCCAGTGCTAAAGGTTGGGGAGCAACTAATACCACCGCAAGTTGTGGTGGCAGATGAGTGCACAAAAATTATTCTGTTTAAAGCACTAGCAATTAATTATCTAGAAATGCTGGGAGCGTTTCATGGACTCAGGGCCTACTGCTCAGATGAGCACCAGTTGCATGTACGGTACAAATTGATACCACAGTGGGGGCCTATATATAATCATATGGGTGAAATAAAGTCGATATCATGTGATGAATTACCTAATAATATCAGGCACTGGTGTCTGGGAGAGAGATTTGGATCTCAACCACTTACCTTCCAGGTAAGCTAAATACAGTGGCAGACACCAGGTCACGTAAATTCAACGACAACATTAAATGGATGTTGGATCGGAAAGTGTTTACAGATATTATAGACCGGTATGGGACACCAGATTTCGACCTTTTTTCCATCCAGACTAATTCACCAACTACCAACATATGTTGCTTGGGAACCAGACCCAGGGGCAGCAGCGATGGACGATTTCTCGCTGCATTGGGGGGGGGGGATTTGTTTTGCTATGCATTTTCCCCTTCTGCCTCATCAGGCGAGTCTTACAATAATTAAACAAGATGCCGCAACGGGTACCATGGTTCCCAACAGTACAAAGATGGTCTTAGAACCCTGCATCTGGATCAACAACGGCCAAGGAGGTTGGCACACCCCGTGCGGGAAAGTATCCGTGCCATGACTGTATGAACTTGTTGATTTGCAGTTTCTGAACAGGCCATTTCTGGGATACGGACTCTCCGACAGGACGATCAATGCCATCTCAGCGTCGTGCAGGGAGTCCACGAGAAGACAGTACCTGACATATGTCAGGAAATGGGAAGTGTTCAGCACCAGGACGAACACTACATATGACTCAGCCACCAACACTGAAGTGCTGCAGTTCTGGCCACCCTTCATTTCGATGAAGGATTGAGTTACAGTGCCATTATTGTGCAAGGAGTGCCCTATCTAATATCTGGGCAGAGGGAGTGATCACCTGGCTATAGGATCACACCCACTAGTACCTAAACGAATGAGGGGTATTTGTACTCTATTCCCCCCAGGCCCAGATACACCTATATATGGGACATAGGTAGTACACCATGTTACGAGGATGGACACCAATATCGGGGCTCACTCTGGACAAACTAATATCCTAGATGGGAATGATTATGGCACTTGGATCAGCACAACGGGTCCAGTCCTTACACAAGCTAAAATAGGACGTCATGTCTGTCACAAATGGCAGATAACCTGCTACATACAGGGGTACTTAAACAAGACTGACCCGGTTCCTTTGGCCAATATTAGAGTACTGGCCTATCCTGCAGATAGTCGGCCCTGCATAGTGACACATATTTTCCAATATATAGTCACCAAGACACTTATGGGCACGGAGAGAGCTTTCTCATTAGCCATAAATGCCCTCACCTAAGGTCACAGTGCAAACCATATCCAGATGGTTCGGGTGGTATTACGTGCAGTGGTGAATACTAATGTTTCAAATCTCACTCCAACAGGGCTGCATCTACATCGGACGCTAGGATGATGGGAGTTCCTATGGACCACATCCTTACCACAGCGGGGTGGAGCAATGAACGCATTCAATGCTTTATAATAAACCCGTGGCCGATCCTGAGACATTTGCAGGGAAAAATTAAGTTCTGTAAAATAAATTACCCAATGTGGGGCATATTATTTTAGGTATGAATAATACCTTTATTGTTTTTCAGCACAGTGTCGTGTGTGAAATACGTTCATCCTCCGTCCCAGAATGGCAGTGTGTGAGCATGGTCTCTTTCCAGGGCATGAAATCACAGAGCTTTGAAATCTTCACGTAGTCACTCACGTGACTCCGAAGTAAAATAGTAAGATTAAATGATAACTTACCAGTTTGAAGTTTGATCTTTATTTCATGAGGAGTTACGATGAGGGATTACATGCCCTCCGCTCCCAAAACCCTCTATTATAAAGTTCAACTGGTATGGAAGTTCTCTCTTATCTTACTATATTAGTCTACTCTGGTATCTGTGATTTCACACCACTGCTTTGAAGAATGTCGCGCATGCGTCCTGGCGGGGTCTTCACGTAATCCCTCATCGTAACTCCACATAAAATAAAGATCAAACTTCAAACTGGTAAGTTCTCATTTAATCTTACTATTTTATCTAGAAGCACGAATTGCTAGTTGATAGTCAATATGGATTCAGGTCAAACAGATCGACATCCATGGCATTAATGGAGTTAATTGAAGACATTACCAGTTCTTTAGATAACAAGAAATAGGCAGTGGGTGTATTTATAGATTTGAAAAAAGCATTTGATACAATTAACCATGAAAAGTATGGAATCAGAGGGGTTGTACTAGAGTGGATGAGAAGCTACATAAGTAAAAGACATCAGTTTGTGCAACTAGGGGACTGCAAATCAACATGCTTGGAAATAACTTCTCGAGTCCCAAAGGGGTTGGTTTTGGGCCCCAAATTATTTATTTTGTATATTAATGATATATGTAGGGTGTCAAACCTCTTGAAATTTGTGTTATTTGCAGATGACACTAATATTTTCTGTGATGGGGCCAATTTGCAGCAGCCTTTGGGGGTGGTCACAGCAGAAATGAGTAAACTAAAACATGGTTTGATTTGAATAAATTATCATTAAATTTAAACAAAACCAAACTTATGCTGTTTGGCAAATGCAAAATAAATACACAAGTAAAAGTAATGATAAATAATGTTGAAATAGAAAGAGTGTATAAAAATACATTTCTGGGTGTGATTCTTGATCACGAAATCTGCTGGAAACCCCATATAAAACATGCGAGGACTTCCGGTGGCATCAATGATGGGGTGAGAGATGCTGCTGTTTTGCTCTGCTCCCGAAGAATGTTTTAATGTGCTAAAATACGAGTTGGAAGACAGGGGAGTTCTAAAATAACTACCGGAGCTGTTATTTAATTGTGTGTTATCAGAAATCCTGCTGATAACAAAGAATAACGGCAGTTTTAAATGAAAAAAGGGAAACCTCGCCAGAAGCCTGCAAAAGCTGTTTCAAGACCAGCTACAAGAGCCTACTTGAAAAAACCTGGAAAGACGCCTCAATCCCCTCAAGCATTAGCTGGAAGCTCAGAAGAAGGAGCTGACTTTCGAAATCCTTCTACAGAAATGACTTCAATGGAGGAACAAAGGGAACAAATGGAACAACTGGAAAAGTCAGTATCAGCTTCAGTCACTGAAATTATTTCTAAAGTGATACGAGAGGTGAATGTCGCGCTGGACAAAAGCCTCTCTGAAAAAATTAAACAAGGTAATGATACTCTGATGGGGAAAATTGATGACTTAACCAAACGTGTGGTCGAGGTTGAGGAGGATTTAAACAAAAAAATTAAGCGGGTTGATAAGGACTGTAATAAAAAGCTGGACGCAATGTTAAAGTCTACTGAGGCGGCTATGGAAGGAATGGATAATACGATAACCGAGATGGCTAAGGAGATAAAGAGACTAAAAAAGGAACAAGAAAGCACTGGGAGGGAGCTTGCTAAAATGAAACATAAATGTATGGACTTGGAAGCAAGATCAAGGAGGCAAAACTTGAGGATAGTTGGAGTAAAAGACGGAAAGGAGAGTGGACAAAACTTTCAGGAGTTTGCTGCCAACTTACTGAAACAAGTACTTAAGCTGCCTGAAGCCCCAAGAATAGATATGGCTCACTGGGTTTGACGTAAGGCTCAAGCAAGCTCAACTGCCCCCCCAAGACAGATTATTCTGAAATTCTATGACATTTCAACCCTGGAAGGAATTATGAAAAAGATTCCATATGGAGTGAATTTGATGTTTAGAGAAGACAAACTAAGTGATTTTCCAGCTGAAGTAATGGAAAAGAGGGACAAGTTTACAAACACGAGAAACACAGAGGTCTCGGGAGTAAGATATGGGATACTATATCCCGCGAAATTGAGAATTACTTATAACTCTGTTGAACGTGCATTCACGGATCCAGAAGAGGCATTTAAATATGCACAACGTATCACAAAGGAGGTCTACTGATTATTAGGAGTTGGTCTCCTACAATAACACAAAGGAGAAACGACGAAGAAAGGATTGTGTTTCTTTTTTTATAACATACAAAAAAGACTGCTCTGGTTAAGATGGCGAACTTTCCTCGAGGCGTTGTCTAGTCATTTATCTTTGGAATGTTAATTCAAGGTCGGATTTTATGTTTCATTTCAACAAAGGATTGACAAAGAAGAAAAACTGTGGTGGGGAAAATAACTTGAGAATATGGAAAAATATTATCAGTGGACATATATAGAAATTTATGATTTAAGACACACACAATTACATACTAACATAAAATATAATTAATAAAATGGTGTAATATTAAGGCATAGCTTAATAATGGCTGATGTTTATTTCATGATGTTAATTACTTGCTAAATCTAAGAATAACGAGGTAAATATGATTGATAAGTTTTAATAACATACTAACAAATTTTATGGATATAGTAGATTTAGTCTAAATTGCGCGTAAAGTGGGGGGAGGAGACTCAGATACTTGGAAGTTATCCAAGGGTCTGAATCTGGTTAACCCGTTGGAACCTCTTGTTGTCTGATACAAAAGTTTGAGACTTAATTGTAATAGATCTAGGCATATCAATAGATATGGATATACCTATAATTAACATAATTACTGTTATATCTAAGTATATACTTAATGTTGGAAACCTTTTTTATTTTGTTTTTCCTCTTTGAAGATACATTTCTAATCTATCTATTGGAGTGCGTTTTATTTTATATATATATATTTGAACTTGTATCGGTCTCTCTTCCAATTAATAATAATTGGTCAAGGGGGCAGAGCGAAACATATAAAAACATCTACGGAAGTCAACAAGAATTTTTCTACCACCTGTTGGTGGTTTGTTTTTAATTATAATATCTTTATTTTTGGATATTATAATATCACTTTTTGTTTGTTAATTATCTTTTCACGACTCTACACTTTCTGGTCTTTTTCAAGGTCTATTCTGAAGGGGAGATGCCAACAAAACTTAACAGCTGGGGATGACCATCCTTCATCTGGAGTTATGAGGTTCTTGGTGGCACCATATGAAGTAAAGGTATCCATATTTATGATCCATAATGAAAGACGATAAACAAAAGAAAACTGGAGGAATCACGTTCTGTAGTTGGAATATAAGGGGCACTAATGAACCAATTAAAAGGGGTAAAATCTTTGCCCAATTAAAAGCTTTAAACAGTGATATCATTTTTTTACAAGAGACGCATCTGAAATATCAAACACAGATAAGACTGAAGGCAAATTGGATTGGGGAAACATACTGCTCTTCATTTACTTCTAAATCTAGAGGCACGGCTATTATCATTCGTAAAGGTATACCATTTAAATTAAAGAATACCATAGCAGATAAAGAGGGGAGGTACGTCATAGTCACGGGAGAAATTTATTCTACTCCACTTACTTTGATAAGTATTAATGCTCCTAATTTTGACAACCCCCGATTCTTTAGTAAAATTTTGGATACAATTTCAGAACTTAACTATCATAATGTAATAATAGGGGGTGATTGGAATTGTGTTTTTAGATCCATATCTGGATAAATCAGCAAAACAAAAAAGGATTAACATAAAATCTAAAACTAGTGAACTCCTAAATACATACATGAAAAATACCAATATAACAGATGTATGGAGGATCGCTAACCCAGTAGGTAGGTAATATTCATTTTATTCAATGGTACATAAAACATATTCACATATTGATTATTTCTTAGTGGACACAAAACTAATTCCATATACATATAATTCTGAATATCATAATAGTATTATTTCTGATCATTCCCTGTTAACTTTTACTTTAAAATTATAGGAATGCCTGATAAAAAATCGTTTTGGAGGTTTAACCCCCAAATCTTAAACAACTCGCAAGGTTGTACATATTTAAAAGAACAGATGAGATTCTTCTTTGAGACAAATGATACACCAGATATTTCACCCTCCTTATTATGGGAAACTTTTAAGGCATTTATTAGAGGAACTATAATATTAAGATTAAACGATAACTTACCAGTTCGAAGTTTGATCGTTATTTTACGAGCGGTAACGATGAGGGATTACGTGAAGAAGCCCCGCCTGACGCTGGAACGGCATACTTCAAAGCAGCGGCATGAAAAACACAGAACATAATAGCTGGAGTAAGATAGTAAGGCTCAACATAGATTTAGAACTACCAGGTGATCATTTATTTTATGAGGGTCGGGAGTGGAGGGCACGTAATCCCTCATCGTTACTCCTCATAAAAATAACGATCAAACTTCGAACTGGTAAGTTCTCGTTTAATCTTACTATTTTACTTCAGAGTCACGTGAGTGACTACGTGAAGATTTTGAAGCTTTCTGTGTTTTTTATGCCATAGACTCATTCCACACGACACTCTGGCTCATTCAACACAGTAATGAGCAAAATAAACAATTTTTTTTACTCCAAACATTGCCTCAAGTTATGTGATAAATTATTTCACGTTCTAAAAGAATAAAAGTCAATGGAAAAATAATGGAATTATTAAGATTGGGGATCTCTATAGGGAAAACTCCTTCCTTTCATTTCAAGACATACAACAAATTTATGGACTACAATCTAAAGAGTACTTTAGATACTTACAAATTAGAGATTATGTTAAAGCAAATACGCAAGAACTCAGAAATAGAAAGATAGAAATATTAGATTAATGTTTGAATAAACATCCGAATACAGAAAAAATGATTTCATATATATATATAACATCTTATTGGAAGGTGATGTTCCATCAACAGAAATGAACAGAAATACATAGACAATCGTGGGGGAAATGAATTATGTCAAACAATTAGACCAGAATTATGGGATGATAGTTTACAATATATACATCATTGTTCGCTAAATGCTAAACACTCTCTTATACAGTTTAAAATATTACATAGATTATATTATTCAAAAACCAAATTACATAATATGTTCCCAAAAGTATCTCCTATATGTGATAAATGTCAACATTTAGAAGCCAATCTGGCACACTCATTTACAAATTGTGTAAAAATTACAAAATTCTGGATTGAAATATTTAGGATAATTTCGAATGTTGTTAATATATCTTTGACACCCGATTCAAAGCTAATAATACTAGGAATATTGGAAACAGAACAAATAGTAACAACAAACCAGAGAATTTTTATTGATTATGGGTTAATAATTGGGAAAAAATTAATATTAAAATTTTGGAAAGGCCCTACAATCAAAATGTGGAATACAGAAATGTCGGAGACTCTTCATCTGGAGAGATTGAGGCTTGTCTTAATGGACAGGTTAGATCTCTTCAGAGGGATATGGTCTCCATATATTGAATATTTACAGAGTCATAATGGATCGGTACGAGGGCTTGACTGAGGCCTGAATATTAGAATGGATGAAGAAAGAAATATAATAAATCATGCCTATATCTCCAATGACAGAATAACGATTAATACTCCATTCGTTTTCATATTTTTTTCATTATTTATCTCTATCTTTTCTTACTTTATAAAAAATAATTAAAAAAGCGTATAGAAGCATATAGTCCTAAATCTCAATATTAGTAATAATGTTAATATTATTAATATTATGAAAGTATTTAATGATGTATTTTCGTTTATGTAAAATATTGCAATTTTCATACATATGTTTCTATAATAAAAAAATATTCATCAAAAAAATAAAAGAATAAAAGTAATGCCCTTTCCATTGAAAGGTAAGTTTATCACAAATATCAATTGATATATATAATTTGATGATATGACCAAAGCAACAATTATAGAGAACCCAACACTCCATGTCCAATCCTGACACCATGACTGGTTCCATTTAATTTAATATTTATTTTACACCCTCCTGTGGCCTTGCATCTTTACTCGAGCGGCTCATCCCGTGCCATTCATGTGAATGTATCTACCTCCTTAATAGAGTGATTTTCCACATTTCAGTGTCTAGTTCCACTGAGTGTTATTCAATTTTTAACCATCTAGAATACATTTCTCTAGAACCATCCGTTTTTACTGAAACCTAATGTGGTTTTTTGTGTGTAATAAGTAGTGCTGTCTCATCACCACAGAGACTCTTACCTACTTCAACATATTTCATCAATGTTCACACACACACACAATTTAAGGCCGACAGGATATGCTTATAGGTTTACCTTGGTTTCAGCTCTTCTTGGTCTGCTTTGTTTGGTCATAAACATATATGATAATGTAATCTGTATCCACATGCAATTATAACGTAATATTTGCAATGTTTGCACTCTTATGTTGATACTAAAGTCATCAGCATTATTACTTTCAATGTTAACTTTTTTGAATCTTTGATAGAATTGGAGTCCATTGCCTAAGGCAATTCAGGACTATATTGATCTCCCGACTTATGTATTGCAATTATGGACAGATTATATATATATATACATATATATATCTATATTTATATCTACATATATATCCCTTTTCATATCGGGATATTACGAATGAACCCGATAACCTCTTGGTTAGTATATTGTCCGTAAATAGGACGATAAACACTCTGAGCCCTATTATTGGCTCTATCAATTATATACTCAGAAAAAATGCAATCCACAAGGAACTCACATATATCTAATATGACAAATAACTTTACTGTCTACACAGACTTCCAATTTCTTATAACAAAATATTGTTTTTTTTAAACATATTTCTGCAAATTGCAGGTATAACACTTCTTTTATACATAATTATTTTATTGTTATGTTGTTATATTAGTTAAACATTCATAGACTTCTTTGACCATCAAACTGTTGTAATGGTCTGGTCAACCTGCAGATGGTCAAATTCATATTTTCATATCATGGATGCCTTTGTACAACAATAAATTACTGCAACTATGAATCATCACGAGTGGTTCAACATCACTCAATATTTATGAAACCATGAAGGATCCGTTTTGGGCCACCAAAATGCCTCTGGCAGTGTCCTGCTACATTTTCATCAGACACTGCCCTATCAGACAAAAATGAGGAACATAAAAGAACATCTTTCCTCATGTAATTGAGAGAAAAGCATCCACCTTTCCTGTTCTTGGTTTACCCACGAGAACATTTGAAAGATCGGTGATTTAATCTGTATACAACCAGATTAATCGTAAGTAATCCATATTAATGACAAATGTATTTTCCCCCGTTATTTGTTGTCTCCGATAACATTGTCTCTTTCTTAGAGATAAACAGCAGGACTAAAACATTTTAGAATATGCCACATCTGTTTACTCAGATAATCCCATGATTATTATTTTACTTATCTTGTGTGATTTAATATATGCCACAGCCGTGGTATTGTTCACCTTGATATGACATGGACACATCCATAATAGAACAATCAATATTTAATCCATAACTCCTTATACTTCAATAATTAATACAAATGTTTGGAGAAATTTCTTAGGACAATCCATTTGCAATTACCTGGTATTATTGTCCGTAGTCCCAACAAGAGACGTATCAATTATTTTTATAAGAATAGATAATATTCTTATCTTACCCAAATATTCACAGAAGCTGTCCATCATCTGTTAATACTTGCTTCAGCTTGCAACAGCTGCTAAGCTTATAGTTGAAGCAGCTTGTGAACTTTTTTTTTATTTTATCCATTACTTTAATAATGATAATGTATCATTTGGTATTTGCATAAGCCTCTCACAAAGGCATACATATTCTTATAAGCTTCTGTATTCCTTCTTTTGGAGCTTTATTTACTCTTTACCTAGGCTCCTTTTCTAATGGAGGGACAAAGTATGTCAACAAAGCAACTAGACATATTTGTATCATGCAACAATTTCCCCCTCTTGTGGTGCTGAATTAGTCCTAAATCCAGAATAGTAATTTATGAATATTTTATGAATGCCTAAGCATAGGCTTTATGTGATGGGTCAGGTCCTTGCCTTTCAACAGGCTTGTAATTGCAGCACTAATTTGCAGCTGACTCTAATTTAAATGTGATCAAGATAAACCATGACCATGTCCTCATTAGTGCAAGTGCTGATCTTTTATCAGTATAATTGTTCTTCCAGTATTCTGTTTAACAGCCTTGAACTGGTTTTAATCCTTTAGACAATGTTTTAACTTGCATCGCTTGACCCATTTTAATTAATTTCAAGCACCTGTAATATTTGATTAACACTTTGTTAATAACAACTGTATTTCAATGTTGAAGATGTTTCCATTTTAATAAAATGTTCTTACACTGTGAAAGTGTATATAAAATGATGTTTTGTATGGTTTATACCATCACATCTTTACACTGAGGTAATTTTATAATATATATATATGTACGTACCCCTTCTTTATTGGAGTTACTTTTGGGTGCAAACCTAAAATCAATTTTTTAGGTTTTCTTATACAGGTGAACCAATCCTTTCTACAATTTTTTGTAATCCTTAGTTATATTAAATTAATGATCATAATACACCTGTAATCCCCCACAATCGGAGATTTCATGAATTTATTTTGTAACAGTTGTTTGTACCTCTTCAACGTACTTCAAGCCTTCTTTTTCACAATTATATGGGTTGGATAAGGCTATGTTGGATTATGTTTATTTATCATACTTCTGCCTTTGTTTTGATCCATTATCAAATCTTTATATTGGATCATCATTTTTCCCCCCCAAAGTTTAAATAAACAATGTCTGTTCTTTTGTAATCAATATTTTTGAATTATCATAAAGCAGGTTTTATTCCGTAATAATCAGGAGTTTAACATAACCTGATTTGTATTGATCTGCAAATCTAGAGTGCAGATTTGGTCCCTATACAATTACATATATATAACTAAATTAATATTATATATTTCTTCCCATTGAGCTCCACAAACTGATGGCAACTTATTTTATTTTAAATGTATTGGTTATTTGCACAATATTTTATTTGTTTTCCATTGAATAGTAATGCCATGCACCAGTTTAAAATACTTTGAAATCGTATTTCCTTATATCTCATATAATTGAGACATGGATATCATAAACGGATTCACTGTTGATATCTTTATAAAACATAAAAGTTTTATCATATTCTGCTGTTTCAACCATAACAACTTTGATGAGACCAATTAATTTTTAGTTTCCATGTTTACTTTTCATGGCCTCTCTCATTCATTCGGGTATTGTACTTAGTACACCTCTATATATTTTTTGTGCTGAAGTGTACTTAAATAAAACATAAAAGTTTTATTTTTATTCTGCTGTTTTAATCATAACAGCTTTAGTGAGAGACCAACTAATTTTGGTTTCCATGGTTATTTTCCATGGCCTCACTTCTTATTCAGGTGTTGTACCTACACCTGTATATATATACATATATATATATGCTGTGGTGGGTACTTCATGACCAGCCACCACTATCAGTGTATTTTTAGGGTCAGTTTTCCATTTTATTTTTACTGCCCTTGTTACTCCTGAGTTTTTCCCTCAAGGAGACTACCTCCAAACATATCTGAGGTAGATATTCCCACAATATTTAATCATATATTTTAATATATGAAACCCCCTTAGGGTAGGTTTGGGAATGTGTTTGGGCCTTTTAACCCTTTTTGGTTGAATTTTTTATTTATTTTATTTTTATTTTTTGGAATCTTTTTTCCATTATTTTTCAAGCCATAAAGCTTTTTTAGTCTGAAGGCCTTTTATTGAACTTTTTAAATTATGGCCTTTCTGACATAAATCCCCCCCCCCCCCGCCAAAAGTTTGTGGAGCGACTAAAGTCTTCCTTAACGTATTTTTGACGGCCACCGGTATCGGAACCGGCTCCGTAATCTCCCGTCCCGATCGCTTCCCCGGGACGTTCTTTTAAAACTCCGTTGTTTTTATACAGAATATTTTTATTTTAACTTTTACTTATTTTTGCTGTTAAATTCGTTTTAATCCTGGTGTTCAACACCAGCCACGGAGTTTTTCTACCCTGAAAGTTTTTTCAACAGCACTTACCTGCGGGCCCGTACCTACCGCTGTCGAGGAGCTGCCTCTGCAGCTCATGCTCTGCCATCAGCGTCGACATAATGCCGTTCCATCGCCAGGCGGGGCTTCTTCACGTAGTCACTCACGTGACTCCGAAGTAAAATCTCATATCAAGCTTTCCAAAATAAAAAGAATAATACTGAACAATTGCAGTTAGAACAAGAAATTAGACAATTAGATTTAGAAAATGCCAAAGAACCAACTATAGATAAACATAATAAGATAACAATACTAAAAAGAAATTAAATAAAATTTTATCGGCCAGAATAATAATATTATTTCAAACTACAAAACAAGAAAATTTCGAATTTGGTGAGAAACCACATAAACTCTTAGCATGCCAAATGAAAAAACGGGAAACAGAAAATACAATTACTAACACTACCTAAAGATATTAATAAAAGATTTGCTCAATTTTGTCAAAATTTATATACATCAAAAACCTCTGCAAATAATACACAAATTACAAATTTCTTAGACAATTGTAATCTTCCAAAATTAAATATGTGGAACAAGAGGGATTAGGAGCTCAGATTACACTACAGGAAATAGAAGAAACAATAAATTTGTTGAAGAATGGCAAAATGCCAGGACTAGATGGCTTTAGTAATGAATTCTATAAAAGATTCTACGAGATAATTTCTCCATGCCTGCAAGATTTATATATATACGCTTTTAAAGAAAATAAACTACCAGAAACACTAACTGAGTCAACTATTACACTTATACCAAAAAAGGATAAAGACCCAGGCTCATAGAAAGCTATTGCACTCCTAAATACAGATAAAAAAATATTAGCAAAGACCCTAGCGAGAAGATTGAGTAAATATGTTAGCAAACTAATAAACTCGGACCAAACAGGGTTTATACCAAAGAGACACTCATTTAACAATTTGAGACGGCTGTCTAATATAATGTACTCACATAATACTGAAGAAGAACTAGCAATTATTTCATTGGATGCAGAAAAAGCTTTCGATCAAGTAGGGTGCCAATATTTATTCAAAGTATTGCAAAAATTTAACATGGGAGATAACTTTTTTCTCATGGGTAAAATTATTATATGATAAGCCGACGGCTAGAATACTGACTAATAATATATTATCCACGAAATTCCAATTAGCAAGGGGCAATAGGCAGGGGTGCGCACTATCGCCCCTGCTATTTGCACTAGTGATAGAGCCTTTAGCAGAAAGTATAAGAAGTCAAACGAATATTCATGGATATAATACCAAACACACAAATAATAAAATTTCATTATATGCAGACGACATATTACTATATATTACAAATTCGCAAATTAGCATACCAAATATACTACATTTAATAGAGGAATTTGATTATTTTTCAGGATATAGAATAAATTGGAACAAAAGCGAAATTATGACGATAAAACCTCAAGAGCCGACACATCTGTTGAAATTCCCCTTTAGAATTGCAACAAAAAATTTAAGTATTTGGGCATCCAAATCACTAGGAAATATAAATCATTACTCAATGCAAACTATATGCCTTTATTAACTAAATTAAATGGGTTGATTACATTTTGGAAAACACTGCCGATGTCCTTAATAGGCAGAATAAACACGATAAAAATGATCTTCTTTCCACAAATATTGTACCTATTTCAATCAACACCAATTTACTTACCTAAAAAAATCTTTAAAAAACTAGATTCTGATATTATAAACTTCATATGGGATTATAAATCACACAGAATTAAAAAAAACACTTCTGTAAATCTAAAGAATCAGGGGGACTGACACGCCCTAACTTATTGTATTACTATTGGGCAGTGAATATTAAAAATATAATCTATTGGTTGGACAGTTCTGCCCAACAGGTAGATTGGATAAGAATGGAGAAAGAGGATTGTTCCCCTTATAATATAGGAGCGATCCTTCTTTCCCCGATGAAGCTGAACAATATAATATATAAGAAGAATCCAATTATTCACAGTATAATACGAATTTGGAAACAAATAAAACTAACTTTAAAATTAAGAAAATTATTGCTTCTTTCTCCAATAGCTAATAATCCCTCATTCAAACCATCCATTATTGATAAAACGTTTATCCATTGGGAAAGAATAGGAATTAAAACTATGGGAGATATGTATGAAATGGGAAAACTTTTATCATTCCAACAATTACAAATAAAATATAATTTGAAAAATAATCAATATTTCAAATATCTTCAAATTCAAGATTATTTGAAAAAATATATACAAGGATATCAAACTTTAACCCCAGATTTATTGGAGGAAGGAATGAATAGAAAGGCAGAATCAAGCAATTTAATATCTTACTTATATAATATAATTCTAAATATAGAAACACCAACGACAGAGGCAATTAGAAGGGACTGGGAACAAGAGTTATTGATAAAAATTCCGAACGATAGGTGGGAAAAAATGTTATTATATGTAAACAAATGTTCAATTAATGTAAGACATAACCTAATTCAATTTAAAATTTTACATAGATTATATTATTCAAAAACAAGACTGAATAAAATATTTTCAAATGTTTCCCCCATCTGCGACAAATGTCTAACTCAAAATGCCACTATAGCACATTGCTTTGTCTCTTGTACAAAACTGTATAAATTTTGGAATTACATTTTTGGAATTTTTACAAAACTATTTAACACAAAATTGAACCCCAATACAGAACTGATTATCTTTGGATCAATGGAAGAGGGAAGTAAACTAACTATATTCCAAGAAGCTTTTCTTAATTACGGTCTAATAACAGCAAAAAAACCTATACTCAAATTTTGGAAAAACGCAACCACGCCAACATTCAAAATGTGGATTTCAAACATGTCTGAAACGCTACATCTTAAATAATGAAATTCCTCCTACTAGGCAAAGTAGACCTATTCTTAAAGACGGTCTCCTTTTATCAACTTTTTACAAGCATATGGTGCAACATAACATAACCTTAGAAATTAAATGGTTTAGAACCGGGTGACGGATGGGCAAAAATACGAAATAGATAGATCTCTCCTAATCTCTCTTTTCTTTACTTTCTCCTTTCAATCTTTTTAGCTTCTCATCTCTGTCCTTTATTTCTTTTGCTATCTGTTTCTACTCGCTTGTCTATCTATTCCGACACTCTTTATTTCTTTTTATCTCTCACTGTTCTTTTATTATTAAATCAAAAGTACGAAGTTGTACAAGAATGGAAATATGTATGTATGTATTAGGTACTCAAGTACCACACTATTGTACTTATTTCTAACAAAAATAAACAAAATAAATAAATAAATAAAACATGTGAGAGCAAAAGTAGCACAGAGTATTGGAGTGATGGGGAAAGCAAGGCATGTTTTGAATGAGAGAGCACTGTATATTCTGTACAACTCACTTGTGTTACCGTATTTAGATTACTGTGTGGAAGTATGGGGCAACACCTACAAAACCACTTTACAATCACTAAGCACACTACAATAAAAGCTTTTCGTATAGTAAACAATGTAGGATATCATGACCACACCAATATACTGTATTTAAAATTACACGCCTTAAAGATTAAGGATCTGGTAGAATTTAACACTGCACATATAATTTATAAAGCAAAAAATAAACTGCTACCTGTAAACATACAAAAACTGTTCAAAGACAGAGAGGGGGGTTATAACTTTAGAGGGAAACTAAACTTGAACCACATTTTATGCTCGGACCCATTTAAAAAGTATGTGCATTTCCATTTGTGGGGTGGTTTTGTGGAATGGTCTTGACGAAATGATTAAACAAAGTATGAATATAATGCAATTTTAAAAAATGTACAAAAGATATATCCTTGAAAAGTACAGTAATGAGGAAGGAGAATGTAAATCTCACAGATGTTAATGGTGCTTGTTCTGTTCTTTTCTTTTTTTGTTTTTTTTATTAATAGCTTGAATGGAGTAGTTTTATTTGAATTGTCTGTTTATTTTATTTTATTGAATTTTGCATTTGTTAATGGTGAAGAATGGGGGTAGGACTTGACAAGCATAGGCTTCTTCCTATCCCTTTTCGAACGAGTCTAATATGTATTATGTTGAAATTGGCTTTTGATTTTTTAATTTATGTATGTACATATATGTTATGTATATGTGTATGTGTGTATATGTGTATATGTATGTGTATATATATATATATATACATGTATATGTATGTATGTGTGTATGTATTTATGTATATATATATATGTATATATATAATTTTCCTTTTATTTATTCATTTTCATCTTTTCTTTTCTTCTCTTTTTTTTAAATCATTCGAAATAAAGATAAATAAAGATAAATAAAGATAAAGTTAAAATCCCCTACTACAACTACCTTATTTGACCTGTAGCTGTTTGCAATCTCGTGGCATATTTGTCATTCTAATGTCTTCACCAATAATGCAACCCCCCTCCTCTTTTTCCCTCACCCCTGTCTCTCCTGAAGCTCCTGTACCTGGCAACATTGAGCTGAGAGTCCTGCCCCTCCCTTACCATAACCATATAACCATATAACCATATAACAATTACAGCACGGAAACAGGCCCTCTCGGCCCTTCCAGTCCGTGCCGACCATTTGTTTTCCCCTAGTCCCATCTACCTGCACTCAGACCATACCCCTCCATTCCCTTCACGTCCATATACCTATCCACTTTACTCTTAAATGTTAAAATCGATCCTGCCTCCACTACTTCTGCTGGAAGCTGATTCCACACAGCCACCACCCTCTGAGTAAAGAAGTTCCCCCTCACGTTACCCCGAAACCTCTGTCCCTTAATTCTCATGTCACGCCCTCTTGTTTGAATCTTCCCTACCCTCAATGGTAAAAACGTATCCACGTCAACTCTGTCTATCCCTTTCATCATTTTAAAGACCTCAATCAAGTCCCCCCTTAACCTTCTGCGCTCCAAAGAATAAAGACCTAACTTGTTCAACCTTTCTCTGTAACATAGTTGCTGGAACCCTGGCAACATTCTAGTAAATCTCGTCTGTACTCTCTCTATTTTGTTGACATCCTTCCTATAACTAGGCGACCAAAATTGTACACCATACTCCAGAATTGGTCTTACCAATGCCTTGTACAATTTTAACATTACTTCCCTACTCCTATATTCAATGCTCTGATTTATAAAGGCCAGCACACCAAAGGCTTTCTTCACCACCCTATCTACATGCGATTCCACCTTCAGGGAACTATGCACAGTTATTCCTAGATCCCTCTGTTCCACAGCATTCCTCAATTCCCTACCATTTACCATGTACGTCCTATTTTGATTTGTCCTGCCAAGATGTAGCACTTCACACTTATCAGCATTAAATGCCATCTTTCAGCCCACTTTTCCAAATGGCCCAAATCTCTCTGTAGACTTGGAAAATCTACTTCATTATCCACAACACCACCTATTTTAGTATCATCTGCATACTTACTTATCCAATTTTCCACCCCATCATCCAGATCATTGATGTACATGACAAACAACAGTGGACCCAACACAGATCCCTGAGGCACCCCACTGGTCACCGGCTTCCAACCTGACAAACAGCCATCCACCATTACTCTCTGACATCTCCCATTCAGCCACTGTTGAATCCATCTTGCTACTCCGCCATTAACACCCAAAGATTGAACCTTCTTAACCAACCTTCCATGGGGAACCTTGTCAAAGGCCTTACTGAAATCCATATAGACAACATCCACTGCTTTACCCTCATCAATTTCCCTAGTTTTACCGCTTCAAAAAATTCAAGAAGGTTTGTCAAACATGACCTTCCAGGCACAAATCCATGTTGACTGTTCCTGATCAGACCCTGTTTATCCAGATGCTTATATATATTATCTCTAAGTATCCTTTCCATTAATGTGCCCACCACTGACGTCAAACTAATAGGTCTATAATTGCTAGGTTTATTCTTTGAACCCTTTTTAAACAATGGAACAACATGCGCAGTACGCCAATCCTCCGGCACTATTCCCGTTTCTAATGACATTTGAAATATTTCTGTCATAGCTCCTGCTATTTCTCCACTAACTTCCCTCAATGTCCTAGGGAATATCCTGTCAGGACCTGGAGACTTATCCACTTTTATATTTTTCAAAAGTGTCAGTACTTCCTCCTCTTTGAATCTTATAGTTTCCATAGCTACTCTACTTTTTCCCCTTAACTCACCGAGTTCAATATCCTTAGCCAGGTTACAGTCATGGCTGCAACGTCGCTCGTACCTATCCACGCCCTAAGCTCATCTTCCTTACCCGTCAGGCCCCTTGCATTAAATTCCGTGCAGTTTAAACCAACCCTCCTTCCTCGCTCTCCGCCTTTCACCTGCCTATTCTGTCCACGAACATTTGCCTCATCATCCTCCGTACCAACTTCTAGCCTCTCACGTGCCTCTGTCCTGCATGAGATCCCATCCCCCTGCCAATCTAGTTTAAACTCTCCCATTAGCAAACCTGTCTGCTAGGATGTTTGTCCCCCTCCAGTTAAGGTGCAACCCGTCTCTTTTGTACAGGTCACTCCTGCCCCAGAATCTCCAGCTTCTCTGCTCTGTGGAGATCCATTGATCTGATTTCTCCACATATTTGACTCTCTTCTGTGGCACTATTTTATTAAATCTCCTCAAAGGCCTTTTTTCAAGCCTTAATGACCTGTATATAATATGGTTCTCGAATTTGGACAGACGTTCTCCATCTGGGATCAAACCAGCAATTTATGAATGTAGCATAACTTCCTAGCCACTGTTCTCATAGAAAATAGGTGCAGGAGGAGGCCATTTTGCCCTTCGAGCCAGCACCGTTCTGAGTCTCTTATTGTAAAGCCAAAGGTACAAAATTCAACTCTCACATTGTCCTCAATCTTCATATTCTTAACTGTGTCCTGCAAGTATCTCATCCCTGATTGTGTCAGCAGTTCTTCTGGTATTATGGGGTGATATATCAGAGCACCAGGCCTTCAGCCCAGCAAGTCCATGCTCATAAGTTCATATCAGAGGTGCAGAATTATGCTATTCGACACATTACGTCTACTCCGCCATTCAATCACGGCTGATCAAACATTCCCTCTCAATCCCATTCTCCTGCCTTTGCCCCATAACCTTCGACACACTTAATATTCAAGACTCAGTCAATCGCCACCTTAAAAATATCCATTGTCTTGGCCTCCATAGCTTGCTAGCCTTTTGGTTCATTTGCACTAATCCCATATGCCAATATTAGGCCTGTATTCTTAAATGTCTTGCCTATTTAAGTGTTTTTTTCTAAACGCCTGTTAAACATATGTTTGCATCCTCTCACCTGGCAGCGCCTTACAGATCTCAAATATTCTCTGTGTAAAAAATAACTTACATTCCCATTTAAAAGTCCTAATTCTCCTTGGACCTTCGCCTTCTTGTTTTTGATAACCTTCAGTTAGTGTAGAGTTTGTAAATCACCAAGTTTGCCAACTACAAGAACACGTTTATCCTGACATCAACCCTTTGGTTTTCACTCTCATTAATTACAATTAATTTTAGCTCCAGATGTTTGGTTACAAGGAAAAACCTTATGCCGTGCGAAGGGAGTGAGATCTGTACCAAAGAATGATACAAAGTGCTGGAGTCACTCAACAAGTCAAGCAGCATCTCTGGAGAACATCTATAGGGTGATGTTGTGGGTCTGGACCATTCTAAGAGGAATGGGAATCACAGTGGGCGAGCGGTGAGAGAGGGTTTCACAGAACCCCTGTTGGAGAGAGGAGAACAACTTCTTCAAAGTAGGCATCCATTGAGGAGATTTCACAGTGGAGCAGCAAAATATAAACAAGGAACTGTAGCTATCCGGAACAAGATAGACACAAAATGCTGGAGTAACTGAGCGGGACAAGCAGCATCAGTGGAGAGGAGGAATGGGACCGAATGAGAGTTGTTCATTTATTATTACTGATTGGTATGTCCTCACTCAGAAGAAGGTTATGTTATCATCAAACAGAGCACTGCCTTGAAAGAGAGACTGTTGCTGCAATCTTGATAACAATCAATTAATAAAGATAGAAATTGGCAATGGGTCATGAAACCCTCCTTGAAGAATCCCTTGTCTGTGTCCAATAAATATTTCTTAGAGGAAATTGTATAATCAATTCACCCAATTTTCCACAAGAGGTCAGTTTTCTGTCTTTATTATGGTACTGAAGGATCTGGAAATATTAAAGCTTACTGTCAAAATTATATTTGGACAATTGAGAATATTACCAGCGGTGGAAGCCTAGACATTCTACTTCACCCATAAATGTATGGTGAAGAGGTGCAGATACAGTGGGTCAACACTGGTTAGGCTATTATAGCACAGTGACAATAGTTACTTTAGTCTAGATTAGAGATACAGTGTGGAAACAGGCCTTTTGGCCCACCGAGTCTGCACCAACCATTGTTTACCCATACGCTAGTGGCACGTTGGAGCGGCCACGGTGGCGCAGTGGCGGCATGGTGGTTCAGCGGTAGAGATGCTGCCTTACAGCGCTTGCTGCACCGGAGACCCGGGTTCGACCTGGGTGTTGTCTGTATGGAGTTTGTACGTTCTCCCCGTGACCGCGTGGATTTTCTCCGAGATCTTTGGTTTCCTCTCACACTTCAAAGACGTACAGGTATGTAGATTAATTGGTGTAGTGTATATGTAAATTGTTCTTAGTGTGTAGGATAGTGTTAATGTGCGGGGATTGCTGGTCGGAAGAAACTTGGCAGATCGAAGGGCCTGTTTCCGTGCTGTATCTCTAAACGTTTTGTGTTCTTAGTCTAGGTCTGCATGAAACTTGAGAGTCTTCAAGGTACAACAGAAGTCTTTAATATATTACTCAATGCTGGCAGCAAGCCAACTCAAAATGGCTGCACACTCACTGTCTACAGACAGGAAAAAACTATATACAAAACATCTCCCTTTGTCCGGTGCAGCACCACCCGCTGAACGGGAGGAGCAATGGGTCCTCCCACCCCACACAGACCACCAAACATCACAAAACTAAACTAAAAAACTAAACTAATTCCATCCTACACACCAGTGACATTTTTTACAGAGGTCAATTAACCTACAGATCTGCTTGTCTTTGAAATATGGGAGGAATGCAGAGCACCTGGGGAAAACACATGTGGTCACAGGGAGAAGATACAAACTGTAGCAATGTTACAAAATTTTGAGATTTTTAAAATCAAGTTTGCAATTTATCCCATCAGATAAAGCATAAAAAGAAGTTTAATTTGACACCTAATTCACTTTCATATCTTCAGTATTAAAAAAGTAATGGCCATTTTCATACTCGGAAATTAGCATCTTGTTCCCCATTGCCTTTCCATTGACTTAACTCAAAAGCTGTGATCTAGGACAGTCAAAAGCCCATAATGTTCTTAAAAATTAAGAGAACACAATGAAATTATAGATTGAAGCATTCTGAAACAAATATAAAACAATCTTACTTGGTTGACCTGATATTAAAGCATATAATTAGTTAGTTACCTAATTGTAGCTCTTTACAAAATTCAATTACTAGAACTAAACATCTATCCATTTCTTAAGAAAATATAAACATTTTTTAATTGCCTAAGTGTCCAAATAACATTCACACAATCATTCACAATATAACATGATTTTTAAAACTCATTTTCATGAATTTATAGGCCAAATGAAAGGAATTTAGTGTTTAATTCCTGTAAATTAATGGCCATTTAAATCAACTTGCGAGTGGGTTTTAGTGGAACGCGGTGGATTGGAACGTTGCAGTTTGCGGTTAATTTAACCCTCAGTCGGCAGGAAAAATACTGCCGGTTCGTGTATATTTTTTGTCCCCTTTTCGCAAAATGAAAATTTGATTAAAGGATTCCTAAGAACCACGTTTTTATGTAAACATAAACTGTGTACCTTCTTTTATCCCCTACGTAAAATCCTTCCCGTTGTCGGCATTCACGGCTTTAGAAGATGATTTTTAAATTACTCTAGCGAATAAATGATCTAGTGTAGTTTAAAAATACCTTCATAAAACAAATGTCGGAGAGCTTTCTCTTCAGCAACGAAATCCCCTGAGATGGATCGATTTGAACTGTCTGGAGAAAAACGGCATTTTAAACCCGCCCCCCTCTGAAAGGCGCCAAAGTCGCGCACACGGGGAGTGGCAGAACTGCAGCGCCGCTCAAGGTAAGTTTTGTAACATACCTACAAACTGCTCCTCCTGAGCAGGCTCAATCTTTGAGAGTGTTCAAATAGGTTCATCTAGACCAAAGGAATCAGTGGTTTATAGATTGATGAGTGCGGGTTTAGGGTATAGGATCAACCACAATGTTATTAGATGCAGTCTGACAAACACATATAGCCAACTTCTACGTGTATCTTCATATCAACTTTAATGATTCTAATGTGTAAGCAGCAACTGCAGATACTGGTTTACACTGAATATAGACACAAAATGCTGGAGTAAGAAAGGAATAGGAGGATAGATGGAATGGGTGAAGTTTCTGGTCAAGTAATGTCACCCACTCCTTCTCTCCAATGGTGCTGCCTGTCCCACTGAATCGCTCCAGCATTTTCTGTCTATCTTTAATGATTACTAGACCAAGGGGGAACGTTGGGTCCCGTCCCCTCAACGCATGGTTGCAAGGGGGGGCGGGGGCCTGCAGCGTCACACACACACTAACCACATGCCACACACACAAGGGGGGGGGGGTATTTAGGGGAGGGGAGGGAGGGGGGTGGAGGGGGGAAGCGGAGGGAGGGGGGTGGAGGAGGGGAGGGGGAAAATAGATGGGAGAAAGGAGTGGGGAAAGAGGAGGTGCGGAGGAGGGTAGTGGGAGAGAGGGACACAGAGAGGGACACATAGGGGACACAGAAACAGAGAGGGAACACAGAGGCAGAGAGAGGGACACAGAGGCAGAGAGAGGGAGGGGCTGAGAGAGGGGGTTGCGAGAGGGAGCGTGAGGGGGCAGAGAGGGAGCGGGGGGCGGGAGAGGAAAGGGGGGAGAGTTTGAGGGGTTGGGTGGGTGCATCGTCAGAGGTGAGTGCTGGTTTTCGAAAGCAATAATCACTCGCTCCCGGCAGCTGGAGCAATAAGACAGCGTGGGTTTTTACAAAGGTCTTGCGAGCGGCACGGCCGATCGAGTTCTTCAAAAGCAAGCCGGTGACCTCCGGTGATCTCGGGATCTGCAGAACTTGCTCGTTCTTTCTGCAATAACGACCGCTGCTGCCATGTTGTTGAACTTCAAGGAGCCCAGCGGAGCACGCTGCACGACTTGAACACGTGTTCATGGGCTTCAATCCACGTAACTGGCTGCGCATTGAAAAGTCTGCGCAGCTGGTGGCGAGGACAAAGGCATTGTGACGTCATCAGCTCGCTTCATATTCAGTTATATTTTAAAACAATTTTAGTAAAAAACTCTGGAAATAATTAACCAAATTTTCAGATGAGGAGATTTTTGAATTCATGAGGTAAATCTCTACCGGAATATGTAAACATTTCTCCGTTACCGCGTTGGGTTTTGGAGGAGATGTGACTGACAACCAAACAACAAACTAACGAACAGTGTTTTAATAGTTACTAGACCAAGGGGGACCCGTTTGGGGGGGGGGGGGGGGGGGTGGGGGGAGGAGGGCGGCTGGGCCACGTAACTGGAAGCTCTTGCTGCGCATTGAAAAGTCTGTGCGAGGGGCAAAGGCATTGTGAAGTCATGCAGCTCGCTTCAGATTCAGTTAGATTTTAATTTTAGTGAAAAGCTCTGGAGATAATTAACCAAATTTTTAGATGAGGTGATTTTTGAATTCTTGAGGTAAATCTCTACCGGAATATGTAAACATTTCTCCGTTACCGCGTTGGGTTTTGGAGGAGATGTGACTGACAACCAAACAACAAACTAACGAACAGTGTTTTAATAGTTACTAGACCAAGGGGGACCCGTTTTGGGGGGAGGGGGGGGGGTGGGGGGGAGGAGGGCGGCTGGGCCACGTAACTGGAAGCTCTTGCTGCGCATTGAAAAGTCTGTGCGAGGGGCAAAGGCATTGTGAAGTCATGCAGCTCGCTTCAGATTCAGTTAGATTTTAATTTTAGTGAAAAGCTCTGGAGATAATTAACCAAATTTTTAGATGAGGTGATTTTTGAATTCTTGAGGTAAATCTCTACCGGAATATGCAAAAATGTCTCCGTTACCACGTCGGGTTTTGGATGTGACTGACAACCAAACAAACAAACAAACAAACAAACAAACTAACGAAGAGAGTTTTAATTTTCTGAATTTTTAGAACCAAATTTGATAAATTTTCTTCCTTGACTGTTACCACAGATTCCATTTTCTTCATGTGACTTTATCACGTTGATAATGTCTGTAACTATCTGGCATCTTTATCGCATCCTTTGTTTTTAGTCTCTGCTCTGACAACAGATCATTTGTTTTTGCCTCTACTTTTATCCTCATCTGAAGTTATCTGGACTTGCAACCTTCATTCATGTGTTTTGCATTTCACACTCATTTTTTCTGAAGCTCTCCTAGCAAGCCTTTCAATCTCCAAAGGTTCAGAGTGTTAAATGCTTTGCTTACATGCATCAGATCCCGCAATAAGACCCAATGACTCAACATCCCTGGGCTTGCTGACCTACATTGGCTCACATTTATATTTTAATCATCTTTGGTTAAAACTATACTTCTCCAGGTTTATGTATAGGAAGGAAATGCAGATGCTGGTTTACACTGAAGCTATCACCCTTCCAAAACGTCACCCATTTCTTCTATTCAGAGATGCTGTCTGTCCTGCCCTGTGTACCTATTCACAAGTTCACAAGTAATCGGAGTAGAGTTAGGCCATTCGGCCCATCGAGTCCACTCCACCAATCAAAATCATGGCTGATCTCTGCCTCCTAATCCCATTTGCGTGCCTTCTCCCCATAACCCTTGACACCCATTCTAATCAAGAATTTGTCTATCTCTGCCTTAACAATATCCACTGACTTGGCCTTCGTAGCCCTCTGTGGCAATGAGTTCCACAAAATAACTACCCTCTGACTAACGAAGTTCCTCCTTACCTCCTTTGTAAATGAGTGGCCTTTAATTCTATGACCTCTGGTCTTAGACTCTCCCACCAGTGGAAACATCCTTTCCACATCCACTCTATCTATGCCATTCATTATTCTGTAAGTTGTAAGGCCCAGTGCTGTCAAAAGCTCATCATATGCAAACCCGCTCATTCCTGGAATCATTCTTGTAAACCTTCTCTGGACCCTCTCCAGAGCCAGCACATCCTTCCTCAGATATGGGGCCCAAATTTGTTCGTAATACTCCAAATGCGGCCTGACCAACGCTTTATAGAGCCTCAGCATTACATCTGTGTTTTTGTATTCCAATCCTCTTGATATAAAAGCTAGCATTGAATTTGCCTTCTTAGTTCTAACTTTTTACAACTTCAGAGCTCTTCAAGAATTCTGAATTCCACCAATTCTAATTTAGTGTGAAATTCATCCTTAATTAGTTGCCATACTTTCAACAGTTAACCCACAACAATTGAACTAAATTCCTCAACATTGGTATCACTTTGCTCTCCTTTAAGATATCCCTTCACTTTCACCATTTTTTGAGCAAACATTTTAATTGCCCCTTGTAAAACTGTGAACCACCAGGGAAATTTAGTCAACATTAAAGTACATTGCTCGTTTGTTTCGAGGGTTTTGTTGGTCTGATTGGGTTACATGTGGTCAGAATTCATAGATTAATAACTTGAGTTAGAAACCCAAAAGTAAAGATATAATAAAAGATAAATAGATTGAAGAAATATTTTTCAGGTATGATTATATTGGTTTAATAATGTATATTTTATTGTAGTTTTTTTAAAGGTGCAAAAGCGAGCAAACTGTTCCTGTGTTATTTGAATTACTCCAGAAACAGGCAATAAATGACTGCTGCGAATATTTAAATTCATTACGTATCATTTTTCTTCGGAGAATGTGAGTGACTACGTGAAGAGGGCCGTCCCCACGCATGCGCGTCATTATGTCTGACGCATTGCACTATGACTGACTGGCGGGTGCGTCGCTCCTTCCAGTGGTAAGTTTTAAACGCTCAGGTAAGTGTTCATAACTTAGCTGGCGTCGGAGAGAAGGCATCCCGGGTCCGTTCTGCTGCTACACTGCCTGCGTGTGATGCAAGGATGGGAAGAAGTAGCCGGCTCGCCCCAACAGCAAGCTGACGGAGCAAGGGTTCAGCGTGCACTGTACAGATCCCCTCAACAACGGGTGAGAGATATCCCTGCTAGCCATCTGCTCCACCCCGGATCCGCACCACTGAGCATTATTTCTATGCTCACCAAGGAATATTATTTCACTTAGACTGCTGTAAAAATGTAAAAAAATTACACACATTCTATGCAGAATTATTTCCAAACTCCCGAGCTACAACTGGGAGCCTGGTTCAAAAAACTGGAGGCGCTGGAGTAATTGAGAGTGTTGTGCGGATGTCCAGTACAGACGTCGAAAGGCGAAGTCCCCGCTTGAAAAATTTGCTCGGGTTCGTGACGGACCGCCGGCGACGTTTGCCCGTCGTCCCGCCGATGAACACGTTGTCGCTGGACAGGTCCAGCATCCAGTAAGTACCCTTGCCAGGGTCATCGTAATGTCGAGGCACTTTGGCAAAACAACTTATTAAGGCTGAGGTTGTGGCGGATGGAGTTCTGCCAGCCTTGCTTGTTCTCAATAGTTGGGGAAATTCCTCATGATGAACTCGTAGCTGCGGTCAGCGGATGACGACAGCTTTTGAGACGACGACTTTAGAACCACCGGCAGTTCAGCCAACAGCAGCAACTCCGGTGCTTTAAAGCACTGTGGTCACTCCTGTCGGGAGGCAGGCCAAGAGTAAATTGTCCAGGTCTGTCAACTCTGATGAGTGAGGCCAGAAAGACTTTTCCCTTCCAAAAAATGAGCATTGGGGACGTCTTGACAATGTGGAACACCTCATAGCCAAAATGATAACAACCAGGAGGTGTACCAGCCAGGGTTCCCAGCAGCTTTCAGCAGCAACCTCTAGCAGAGGTCCGTTAAGCAAAAGAGCTGTACACATATGAAGGATAATAGGCCTATGAGCCTGCATGGAGACCCATAACAGCATCACCTTGTTTAGGGCTGCATGTTACCTCCCGTGAGCAGGAGCCGGGAGAAGCCAGGGCAGTATGAATCTGACCCTGATGTTTGGTGTCACTGCTTATGTGCATACACCAAAGCACATGAGCTATGCTCTGGGTGTGCCGGATGTGGCCAGCAATTTGCCATTCCGGCGGGAACTGGTGAAGCCATGGATGACTATCTGGCCAGCAATTTAATTATATGGCCTCTCACCAGCTCCAGGACTCCATAATGGAGGAAACTTCGCAAGACATATCAGACACCTGTTAACTGTGCATCGCTCTAAAGGAGCGCATCATGAGGGCGCATGAGAAGGCTGCAGAAGTTCTAAAAACTGGTTGGAGTAGGAATAATGGCGTTTGGGCAAATGGTACAAGGGCACCACTATCTAAACACAGCAGGATATGGACCCTGCTGTGTAATGCCCATTTTTAGAATTAAATATTCACAAATAACCATCCAGCCTACGCTCAACCCACGGTTCACAGCCTTGCGCAGATCCTTTAATATCCAGGGAAAGACCTGGACGATGAGGCAAAAACAATCGACCTCATCAAAACTCATCTTGAGACCAGGATGCCGCCTCAAAAATCATACCCTTTCAGAACAGGAAGGGGTAATTGAAAGTGCAGGATATATCCTCTAGAGATCAGTCTTCATTCGGGGGTAGGTAGCAATTGTTCTATGATACATGGTGCTGCATAAACATCAGATTTATTCATACTGGACTGTATCTGGGGGTCTCGAATAAGGTTATCTCGGCGGTACATCCACCTGTACAAAATACAACTAGTCGGGTATTGGGTTTTCAATACCACTAACTCTACAGGCGAATGATGAAATTGGTATTTTATTCCAAAAAAGGGGTAATTGAAAGGATGGCATATCAGCCTCAACAATTTGTGTCCAATATTCCCCAGGCAAAAGATCGATGGTGGGTGTCGAGTCATTCTGGGCCTAACCAGGCTTAACTCTTAGGTCCAGTAAAAACGTTTTTAAAATGGAAATTTTCAGTATTGCAACTGGTATCAAAAGGGTGTTATATGGCAACCATAGATCTGAAAGATGCATAATATTCAATTGTTGACCCTAAACAAGGTGCTGCTGTTATGGGTCTCCATGCAGGCTCGTAGGCCTATTATCCTTCATATGTGTACAGCTGTTTTGCTTAACACACCAAACACCTGTTGAGAGGTTAGGTTCCTCACCCATCTAATTAAATCCAAATTAGTGCCATCTAGAATGATTGCCTATTTGAGGTTCATCATTGATTTAATTAACATGTCAGTACTTTGCCTACAGCCAAAACTGTAACTAATGTCTCACGATGTATTAGAGACATTCTGACTCAATAACCTTTAGTTTACAAACTGATGTGAGCACTTCGGGATGGGGAGCCACCGATTAATGCCTCTTTCACATTCCATCTGCCGTCTAGCTGTGGCGGCAGATGGAATGTGAAAGAGGAATTAATCCTGCAGAGGCATGGGGTAAACTACATAGAATTGCTGGGTGCATTCTATGGTCCAAAGCATTCTGCTCAACAATGCATGATTTGCATGTGCAGCTTCAGATTGACAATACTACAGCTGTTGCATATCAATCACATGGGTGGAATTACGTCGTTATTCTATGACAATCTGGCTAACATCATCAGGCACTGGTGCATTACGAGAAACATCTGGGTCTCAGATATCTACCTACCAGGTAGAGATAACGTGAAAGTGGCAGACACCAGGTCACGTAAATTCAATGACAACAAGTTGAATCCAAACGTTTCAAAATGATTGTCAGCCGGTATGGATTGCCAGACATAGATCTGTTGCATCCAGGTTATATCACCAGTTACCTAAATATGTCTCATGGGAACCAGGTCCAGGGGCATTAGCGGAGGATGTATTCTCGCTACATGGGGACGTACGTTCTTACGCTTTTTCCCCATTCTGCCTCATTAGTCAATGTCTCACCAAAATAGAGCACGACTACGCTTTGGCGTTTGGTAGTTCCTAACTGGTCCACACAGCCATGGTTCCCATTGGTTCTGAAACTGATGACACAGCCATTCATGACTATTCCCAATTACAGCAACTTGTTGGTTCACACTGGGACAGGAGGAGAGTTCCCCTTTACATGATCGTATTAATCTGTTGATTTGTATCTTCTGACCACACTGTTCCAGGGACTCGGACTATCAAGTAGGACCGTCGATGTGATTACAGTGGCCTGGAGAGATAGTACTAAAAAACTATATGTATCTCATATTAAGAAATTGGAGATGTTCTGTTTACAGTCAAATATATCGTATCATGTTGCAGGCATACTGGATGTATTGGAGTTCCTTGCTACATTGCATTTTTGACGAGCAGTTAACCTATAGTGCTATTTATAGTGCTCAAAGTGTTTGTCATCCTATTTAGGGCAAGGGTCCGGACAACACTCTGTCGGATCTCATCTATTGGTGGCCCGATTCATAAGAGGTATTTTAACAAAACCCTCCCAGACCTAGATATTCGGAAATCTGGGATGTGAGCATAGTTCTCACACTGCTTTGGCAATGGGCTCCAATTACATTTCTGCCTTTCCAGAAGTTAACGCTCAAAGTGGTCATGTTCATGGTGCTAGTGGCAGCGCAATGGTTCCAGATATTTCAAAAGTTACGACTGGACAGCATGCATTCTTCTGTAGATAATATTACATTTTATGCATATGATCTAATCAAACAGAGCAGGTCAGGGATTGCTGGAACCAAAATAAGCTTAAAATATACCCATTGACCTAAGACTATGTGTAGTTATGCACCTGAGCCAATATATCAAGGTCATCATGAGTCTCAGAGGCTCTGAAACAGCCACGATGAGCGATTACATGCCCGCTGCTCTCGATCCTCGTAACATAACGATCTTTCTGTAAGTTCTAGTCAACTCTAATCTTACTATTTTAGTTCAACAGCTCTTTTCTGTGATTTCACACCGCTGCTTTGAAGATTGACGCGCATGAGTGGGGACGGCCTTCTTCACGTAATCGCTCATCGTAACTCCTCATAAAATAACGATAAAACTTCGAACTGGTAAGTTCTCATTTAATCTTACTATTATAGAGCATTCACAAAATATAGGACTCAGTGCGAATTATACATTAAATTAGGTAAAGAGACCAAGGGCGCTCAGCAGATTCTCATACAACATTGAACATACAAGCAAAAAAAACTTACTGTTTGGATAAATGTATCTTGCAGATTATAAGAATTAGATGCAGTGCCTAATTCATGGCCAATTTTGATTGTCTAATGCAGCATAGGTTCATTCCTTCTGTGTGGGAGGCTGCTACCATTTTACTTACCGTATGTAGTTTAGTTGAGGGAAACTGGTAGGAAACAGGTTCTTCTGTGCATTGAGTCCACACTGATCATCGATCGCCCATTCACACACTTTCTCATCCATTCCCTATACTCTAGTGGCAATTTACAGAGGCCAATTAAACTATAAACCTGCACATCTTTGGGACGTGGGAGGAAACCTGAGCACCTGGAGGAAAGGCAAGCAGTCGCAGGGAGAACGTGCAAACTCCACACAGACAGCAACTGAGGTCAGGATTAAACCCCAGTCGCTGGCACCGTGAAGCAGCAGCTCTACCAGCTGCACCACTGTGACATCAACTCCACAGCTGTGACACCCAAGGAAGGTATGGTTATGCAATTGACAAAACTAACTTTGACCAAATAGCTTTGCAACTAAATTTCTAAATTCTTTCTGATATCAAATCTATGCCAAATAAATCATACTGTTCTATTTCAGTATGTGCTGTGCAATACAATCTCAATTGAAAAACAATAGGATGAGAAATCTGAGGCCTAGCTGGATCTTCCCCGATTTTTCTTCCCAAGTCCTCTGTGCATCTGTCTGTGGGAGCCTGGACACAAGCAGTGAGGAACTTGTTTGGGTTTGGTCAATATTTACAGTGACTGTTGTACAGATGCTGCAGCCCTCCATGGACAATAGACAATAGGTGGAGGAGTAGGCTATTCGGCCCTTCGAGCCAGCACAATGTGATCACACAAAATACATGAAACATGATGTATTTGAGAACCTGAAAACCTAAAGCAAGACAATATGATTAGTCTCTGGGCACCCACCTCCTTAAAGAAAAGTGTCCTTAAAGAAAAATACTAACCATTTGTGAAAATACTCGGGTGATATTGAATTTTCTAAACAGAAGATTCATTACACGATATGATACGATAGAACTTTATTTAGGGATATTGATCTGCCAACAGTCATAAAACACATGAAACATGGAATGAAAGTGACGAGTGGAAATGATTGGGGATGTGCAAAGATTACGGAGGGGGCGGGGGGGTAGTCAGTCTACCCCATCTACCCCGTGACAGTGGGGGAGGAGTTGTGCAGTTTGATAGCCACTGGGAAGAAGGATCTCATTCTTTGTATGTTATGGTTTGTATGGTAATTATATTGCTTTACATGAGCAAACTATTGTTGCTTTTCCTGATTTCTAGATAATAGAATTGGTGTGATCAACTGTTTTCTAACTTCCAAAATGGGGGCTATGATTTAAAGATGCAACCCCCTTGCCTTAAACTATTCCAACAACAAATAAACGTTTCCCTTTGGCTATCAGTCCTTTCCGCAAAACTAAAATTGGGTTACGTTAGAATCTTTTATATGGCCAGGAGTACTTGTCTAATCACACAAGAGTATTGAGCTGCCATATTTCCAATCGTATTCCGTGACCAGGTGTGTCTTTGTGCACACATCTCATCAATTTTCATACAGGGCAAATAGATCCACAGAGGATGCCATCTCTGTGGCTCTTCACACTGTCCTGACCCACCTGGAAAGACAGGGCACGTACGTGAGGATGCTCTTCATAGACTATAGCTCTGCCTTCAATACAGTCATCCCCACCAAACTCACCACCAAACTCCACCAGCTAGGTCTCAGCTCACTGATATGCAATTGGATCCTGAATTTTCTGACGGAGCGACCGCAGGCAGTGAGACTGGGGCCGCACCTGTCCTCCACTATCACCCTGAGCACCGGCACACCACAGGGCTGTGTACTGAACCCCATGCTCTACTCCCTCTTCACTCACAACTGTGTTCCTGCATTCGACATCAACACCATTGTCAAGTTTGCAGATGACACAACGGTGATCGGGCTGATCACCAACGGTGATGAAACAAACTACAGAGCAGAGGTGCAGAACCTGGCGGACTGGTGCTCACGGAACAACTTGTCGCTAAACACCTCCAAGACCAAGGAGCTGATTATCGACTTCAGGAGGTCACAGAATGGGGAATACGCCCCAATCTCCATCTACGGGGACAGTGTGGAGAGAGTGTCCAGCTTTAAGTTTCTGGGCACTCACATCTCAGAGGACCTCACATGGTCCACCAACACTGCTGCACTGGTCAAAAAGGCACAACAACGACTGTTCTTTCCTAAGAACATTGAAACAGACTTGTCTGCCCCAACAGCTGCTGACGATCTTCTACCGCTGCACGACAGAGAGCATACTAACGTATGGCATCTCTGTGTGGTATCTCAGCTGCACGGAGGCGGAGAGGAGAGCTCTTCAGCGCGTCGTCCACAGAGCGCAAAAGATTATTGGGACACCGCTACCAGCCCTCTACCACACACGGTGCCTCAGGAAGGCCGTCAGCATCCATAAAGACTCCTCTCACCCTTGTAATGGACTGTTTGAACTACTCCCTTCCGGCAGACGTTACAAGGCCTTCTACGCCCGCACCTCCAGACTCAGGAACAGCTTCATTCCCAGAGCTATAGCGGCTCTGAACCGGCCCTGCTGAGTCCCCCCTCCCCCACCCCCATGGACTGTCTCCTTTGGATGGTCACGTCGCACAGACACATCAGCACTTTACTCTGTTTTGACTTTACTGTTCGTAATGTTCATTTTACTTCGGAGTCACGTGAGTGACTACGTGAAGAAGAGCCCGCCTCACGCTGGTAACGGCATGACGTCGACGCTGACGGCAGAAGGTGGAGCTGCAGTAAGGAGCAGCTCCTCGCAGCGGTCGGAACGGCCCGCAGGTAAGAACAGTAAAGTTGGGTTTTTTAGCGGGCGCTGGGTAGGTCCAGCAGTATAGGAAATTTGTTAAAACAGGTCAGAGTCATGTTAGTGCTGGATAAGCACAAATGATGAAGTAAATTTATATTCGCGGGTTAAATGCTTCCTGGGGTGAAAAATAAATATACGGGAAAGCTAGTGCGGAGCCGGTTCCGATACCGGTGGCCGCAGATATACCCGTTAGCGAATTAGTTTACAAAATGATAACCACGGAGAGAAATGCTCCCGAATATGGAAAAATGGAAAATAAAATAAAATAAAAAATCTGAGAGGCCCGTGGTTCTGATGACTCTGACATTGAAAAGTCCTCCACATAAGTAAACTATGTGAACTGATTATGGAGCATATGGAGAAAGTTCTCCAAATAATTATGAGACTAGGGTCATAGTACCCTGAAGGTTCCTAAGGTTAGCCCTGAGGGGTTTAATTATTCTGAATATGGCCATGGGCCTAATTGGAAGTTGGAACTCCGGACCCAGGATTTGGGCCGGAAGAAGTCTCATGGGATGAAATCCCAATTGATTTAGGGCTGCAGAAGGCAGACCCTGTTGATGGTGATTTGCATTTTGAAAGCACACCACAAAATAAAAATAAAAATAAAATGAAAAAATATGAAAAGAGGCCAAAGATGCATGGAATAGCAAAAGGTTTTGCTATATATGAAGGAAGTGGTGAAGCTATGGAAGAAATCCTAGCTGCCAACATATATATATGGTATCTCACCAACTTCATGATTCTGTGATGATTGAAATATTAAAATTGCACAGCACAGGAAATTGTGCCTCATTGGAAGAGCCTACGGTTTATCCGTTAATATGGGCATCCATGACTCCAAATATGAGAGCGTCAAATAGTGAGGTTTAAAAATCCTCACAAATTATTTCTGCTGCTATTATGGCTTTTGGGCAAATGAAAGGAAAACATAAATAAAGACGCTATTGTGCAATTCTTTCTATGAAATTTTATATAATATAAATGGCTATTTGGGCCATTTTTTCACCCAAGGTTGCATACCTGTGTTGAGCAAGTGGTGTTTAAGCTCTTGGTTATCTGTTTGGAGTAATCTGCCTAACTTATTGAAATTGGATGAAAAGCTAAATTTTTAGCTGCATAAAACCTTCGTCTTTGGACGAAAAGGTATTTTCGCCCAGAAGGGGATTTGATATTGGAAATAGAGGCAGAAATATGTCAAGGAAGTTTTATTGTATTGCACAACCAAATACTTACCCGAATTCAGGGGATAAGGAGAACACCACGCTCATATGCAGAGGAATTAAAGACTTGTTCCCTGCTTAAAGAAACTGCGGATTAATCTCCAGTTAGAGGGAGATTACAAAAAGTTTATTAAGACTGGCTTACTATTATTTTTGATTAGTATATTACGAGCAGTTTCATTAACTACTATTACTTTTAAAAAAAAAAAAAGAGGTTAATCCTCCTGTACAGAATAAACCTGCTTATGTTTTCGTGTTTTCTGCAATTGAAAAAGCAGAGATTTATGTTCACATTGCCTAATTATCTGGAAAAGAGGTAATGGAAAAGATTTTGAACACGAGCATAAATTTGTCTTTAATGTTAGAAGGCATTACAGATGATGGTTGCAGAAGTATTCTGGACCTTACAGGTCTAAATAAGTTTGTAGAATACAAACATGTTCAAATGAAGACATTGAATACTGCAAAATATTTAATTCAGCAGGTTGTTATATGGCTAAGATTGATGAAAAGACGCCTATTATTCTGTACCTATGCATCAGGTCTCGGTGGTACTTAAATTTTAATTGGTTGTGACAATTATGGCAGTTAAGCTTTGCCAAATGGACTGAGTTCAGCTTTTTACTCTTTACGAAACTGTTGAAACCAGTTTAGCCCAATTAGAGCACAAAATGTACATCATTATGGCTTATCTCAATGACATTCTGGTCATTAGTGATTATCAGGAGTCAGCTGAGGACTCAGTTTTCAGTTACTAAAGCTTTGTGGAAGCTAAGGTTCTTAATTCATCTAATTAAGCCCCAGCTGCAGCCAGCACAAACAATTTACTTTTGGGGTTTGTAATTAACTCAGTGACTATGTTAATACCTTTACCAACAGATAAAGTCGATGATATTTTGGTAACTTGTCATTATCTCATTCAAAACCTTATCCTTCCATCCGAGAAATGGTGACAACCATTGGTGAACTGCTAGCAGCATTTCCTGCAGTAGAATTTGGTTCATTACATTTATTGATATCTTCGAAGGTACAAGATACAAGCTCTCAAAGAGAAGGCAGGCCATTTGACAGGCCTATGTAATTAACAAAAGAAGCTGTATTGGAATTTACAATGGTGGGTTAAAAAAGGAAAATGTCCCACAAGCTGCTAATAAATATTATGATTAAACAGCTTGAAATGGTTTACATACAGATGCTAGTGCTCTCGGATGGGGGCCACAGATTTATCCTCCAGTTGTGGAGGTAGATGGAAAACTGAAGAACAAGTGTTTCTCCAAAGAGTATGGTATTAACTATTGGGAGTTATTGGGGGCCTTTTATGGGCTTAAAGCATATTGTTGTGCTAAACAAGGTCTGCATGTGTTAATACAATTACACAATAAAACAGCTGTGGTTTACATTAATCACATGGGGAGAGTTGGATCAGTATCATGTGATTGTCTGGTCAATGAGATATGGCAATGGGTGTATTGGTCGGCAGATATGGATTGCAGTAAGCTATACTCCAGGTAAAGACAATGTGGTAGCAGATGAAAGGTCCAGGATTTTTAAAGATAATACGAAATGGATGTTTAAGCCACCAATATTTAAGAATATTGTTCGACGATTTGGGTTGCCAGAAATTGATTTTGTTTGCATCCAGGCTTAATCATCACTTGCCTCATTATGTGTTTTGGGAACACGATCCGGACGCAGTTGCAGTAGATGCATTTTTATTACACTGGGGAAAAATGTTCTTTTATGCTTTTCCACCATTTGCTCTGATCCAGAGATGCTTGAAGAAAATAGAGCAAGATTCAGCTTCCGGATTGTTGGTAGTACCAAATTGGCCAACTCAACCTTGGTTCCCAGTTATGCTGAATATGATTAAAGAACCGTATATGCAGATTCTTAACTGTAGTGATATCTTGACTAATCCAGTAACAAATGAAGATTACCCATTATATGCATATATGAAATTGTTAATCTGCAGGTTTTGACCAGACCACTACAGGAACTGGGATTGTCGGACCAAACTTGACAGTTATTGGCACATCATGGCGAGATAGCACACAGAAACAATATATGACACATATTAAGAAATAGGAAGAATTTTGCACACAGTCAAAATATTTCTGATGATTATGTGAATGTTATTCATGTTTTGGAATTCCTTGCCAATTTGCGCTTTGGTCAACATTTAAGTTACAGTGCCATTAACACTGCACGCAGTGTCTTGTCGTCCTATTTAGGACTTATGACCGGTGAGAAATCAATTGGGTCGCATCCATTAATATCACGATTCATGAAAGGAATTTTTCACATGAATCCGCCAAAACCTAGATATACAGAGATTTGGGATGTGAGCATAGTACTTGCTCTACTTAGAGAATGGACGCTAATTGAAGGGTTGTCATTGGATAGGTTAACATTGAAATTGGTCATGTTAATGTCACTGGTCTCAGGCCAAAGAGTGCAAAACTTTACAAATGTTGCGTTTAGACTGTATGCATGTGACTACAGATAACGTTGTATTCTATGTTTACGATCTGATCAAACAAAGTAGACCAGGGAGATCTGGAACAAAGGTAAACCTTTCAAGCTTTTCATATTGAGCTTGCTTTGTGTGTGGTTAGACATTTGAACCAATGTATTTAAAGTGACGGACACTTTTCGAGGAAACGAAAAGACATTGCTGCTTACGCACAAAAAGCCACACACAAAAGCTTCAGTTCAAAACTATCTCAAAATGGTTGAAACAGGTGTTGGTTTTAGCGGGAATAGACACTGATGTCTTCAAATCTCACTCCACCAGGGCGGCAGCTACGTCCGCGGCGAAGGGGCGGGACGTACCTCTTGAGCATATTTTTAAAAATCGCAGGGTGGAGTAAAGAAGAAACTTTTTCAAAGTTCTACAACAAACCTGTTCACACTATGACAAGCTTTGGACACGCGGTGTTGGGAGCACTATAATCATCTGCTTTGTTTGCTATTAATTGCTATAATCAGTTGTGTAGTCACTAATATCTTTTGTCACTTGTAATCATTTTTCCCTCAAATATAAGGAGGGTATTATATGGTCTTTCAGCCATTAAAAAACTTGATTGTGAAAAGATCTAACATTTGTGTGCTTTCTCATGTATGTGTTTACTTAGCCGGACTGTCGTACGGATTAATTCTACGACATAAAAAACACAGAAAGCTTTAAAAATCTTCACGTAGTCACTCACGTGACTCCGAAGTAAAATAGTAAGATTAAACGAGAACTCACCTGTTCGAAGTTTGATCGTTATTTTACGAGGAGTTACGATGAGGGATTACGTGCCCTCCACTCCCACCCTCGTAAAATAAATGATCAAATGGTGGTTCTAAGTCTTTTTATGAGCCTTACTATGTTACTCCGGCTTTGGTGTTCTGTGTTTTTCATGCCGTTGCTTTGAAGTATGCCGTTACCAGCGTGAGGCGGGCTCTTCTTCACGTAATCCCTCATCGTAACTCCTCGTAAAATAACGATCAAACTTCGAACAGGTGAGTTCTCGTTTAATCTTACTATTTTACAAACCTTGTTCTCGGGGTATCTAAACCTAAATTTTATTTGTTGATTAAGTTATGACATCGGATCGAAGTTGCAAACCAAATCTCATTGCACTTATGTGTAATGACAATAAAATATAATAATATTATTATTATTATTATTATTATTATTATTATTATTATTATTATTATTATATTATATTAACAGAGAAATACTTTGTGTCCTTTCGTGTATTATCGAGCATCTGCAGTTCCTTGTTTCTTTACTGAGACAATAGTGCGGTGTATCCAAGATGTCTCAGAGTGTAAACTGCAGCGGTTCCCATGAATATATCAGCTTTACTGATTGCTGCGTAGGTTGTCCACTCAGAAGAGCTCATCTTTTGCGTACTGCAGAACACCTGAAGGTGGACTTAATTGCATAATAGTATATCAATATAAAGTGAAGATGAAAGGTCATCCATCCTTCCAGCTGTGTAGGAAGGAACTGCAGCTGCCGGTTTAAACCGAAGATAGACACAAAGTGCTGGAGTAACTCAGCTGGACAGGCAGCATCTATGGAGAGAAGGAATGGGTGACTTTTCCCGAAACATCATCCATTCCTTCTCTCCAGAGATGCTGCTTGTCCCGCTGAGTTACTCCAGCATTTTGTGTCTATCTTTCAGCTGTAGATTACCCAGGAGATACTTCTTTTTGAAGACATGATATTCCACAAGAAAAGTCATTTTAAAAATCAGTTTTAATCTTTCCTAATTTTTTTCTAACGTACTGTGATCCTCTCACTAATCAACCTGCTCCGTGGGAGTTTAATATATCCAGAATTCTACCCGAGGGCCGCTTATAGTCAGAGATATTCAAAAACTATTCACATTGATTAAAACATGGCATTCAAATACTCAGGAGAAAGAGAAATCATTATAGGGTATGAAAGCACTAACATGTAGTTAAAAAACGTTATATAAATTGTTAAATGAGCAAATCACTTCCTGCAATTCCTGTTTTCTAAAGTGGATTACCCCATTGAAATAAAGGGGGCTGTTATTCATGTCATCATGTCACAGAGTCAGAGTCACACAGTGTGGAAACTAGCCCTTTGCTCCAACGTCTCCATGTCAACCAAGATGCCCCATCTACACGAGCCCAACTGCCATTATCTGTCTGAATCTGACCAAATGTCTCTTAAAGTTGTCATAGTACTTGCCTCAACTACTTCCCCTGGCAGCTTGTTTCATATATCCACCACCCTCTGTGTGATAAATTTGCCCCTCTCACATGAAACCTATGTCCTCAGGTTCTCCACTCCCCTACTCTGGATAAAAGAGACTGTGCATTCACCCTATCTATTCCCCTCACGGCCTTATACACCTTTATAAGATCCCCTCATCCTCCTGTACTTCAAGGAATAAAGTTCTAAACTGCCAAACTGCTTCTTGTAACACAGGCCCTCATGTCCTGGCAACATCCTTGTCTATCCTCTCTGTACTTTCCAGTTTAGGTCAGTGCTCCCTCATGTAGAGCTCTGGGGCAGATTGTAGAGTGCTACATACTCTCTTCTTGTGGCGTCACGGCCCTGGCGCTGGGTGCAATGGAGTGTATTGTCGGATGCACTTCCTCCGATGAGGTCTGCAATTCCACTTTCTGATGCGGAGGACAACGGGGGGCAGATTTAGGTCTACTTGTACATCTGCTTTCCCCACACTCCCACCCTCCTTCACCTCACAACGCAGGCAAGGTATCTAATTACTCATGCAATTGCACTTGCCAGAAATTTCTTTATTGATCCTAATTATCAGGGAATTGATTTTCAAAGGATCACTTGGAGAATAATTACAATAATTATATGATGGTAGCATTTAGAGAAAATACCAAAGCTTGTAATAGCAATATTAAAATCCAAGGGATAACCAGAGAGAAGGTCTGACTGCGCAAGGATAAAGGGGGAAATTTGTGCTTGGAGTCTGGAGATGTGGGCAAGGCACTAAGCAAGTATTTTACGTCTGTTTTCATCAAGGAAAACAACATGGAGGATTGCGAGACCAGTGTGGACAATGCAAGGGCAGTTGAGATCAAGAAGGTGATGCTGGAGCAATGGAAGAACATCAAGATAGATAAATCCCCAGGATCTGATGGGATTTATCCCAAATTCTTGAGAAAAGCAAGAGAGGAGACAGTGGGATCCTAGATGAAGATCTTTGCATCTTCTCTAGCCACAAGCAAGGTCTCAGAAGATTGGTGAGTAGCTAATACTTTATTAAGAAGAGGAGAGAGAATCTAGAGAATTATGGGCTTGTGAGCTCATGTCAGTGGTAGGGAAACTAATGGAGTGGATTCTGCAGGATAGCATTTACTCCCATTTGGATGAGAATGTGTTAATTATGGACAGTCAACATGGCTTTGTACATGTCAGATTATGTCATTCTAACCTGATCAAGTTTCTTGATGAGGCAACAAAGGTGATTGATCGGGGTAGTGAGGTGGATGGTATCTACATGGATTTTAGTAAGGATTTTGATAAAGTCCCCCATGGTAGGCTGATCCTGAAAATTAAAATGATTGGGAATCTGAGCTGGCTTACTGATAGAAGACCGAGGGTTGTGGTGGAAGGACAATATTCAGGCTGGAGGTCTGTGACCAGTGGAGCTCCGCAGGGATCTGTGTTGCGACCATTGATATTTGTGATATACATAAATAATTTGGATGTAAACACAGATGGGTTCATTAGTAACTTTGCAGATGGCACTAAGCTTGCTGGGTTTACGGACTGTGAGGAAGGCTGTCACAGTATACAGCGGGATATAGATCAGCTACAGAAATGGGTGTAGGAATGGTAGATGGAGTTTAATTCAAGAATGTGTGAGGTGTTGCACTTTGATAGGGAAAATGTACAATTAATGGCATGACCCTTAACAACATTAATCTACAGGGGATATAGTATGCTTACTTTCATAGGTTGAGGCATTGAGTAGAAGTTTAGTTTAGTTTAGTTTAGTTTAGTAATACATCGTGAAAACAGGCCCTTCGGCCCACCAAGACCACGCCTACCAACTATCACCCATACAGTAATCCTACCCTACACGCTAGGGACAATTTACAGAAGCCAATTTACCTACAAACCTGCAAATCTTTGGAATGTGGGAGGAAAGCGGAGCACCCGCAAAAATCACACATGCTCACAGGGAGAACATACAAACTCCCTACCGACAGCACCCATAGTCAGAATCGAACCTGAGTCTCTGATGCTGTAAGGCAGCCACTCTACCACTACACTGCTGTGTCCCCCTAAACTACACAAGTTTGGATAGGCCTCATTTGGTGTATTGTGTAAGGTTCTGGATGCCCCATTACTAAATATTCTCCAACTGCCAATCTACAATTACATTTTTAGAGATGGACTTACTAGAAGCATCTAATTATATTACTTATGCAGTCAAGGCACACCTGTAAATTAGTTTATTAAAAAAACTGCTGGAGGAGATCAGCCGGTCAGGTAGCATAAGTGTTGGGAAATGGACAGACAATGTTTTAGGTCTGGATACTTCTTCAAGAATGTCTTGAGGAAGGGTCTCTGCCCAAAATGTAATTTGTCCATTTTTCTCCACAGATGCTTCCTGACCGGCTGAGTTCCTCCTGCAATTTGGTTCAGCTAACATCGACAAGTTGGCGGCCTTTGCTGGAGTCCGACTTCGAGAGCTCCACTGCGGGTGCCTGCGGACTTTAACATCGGGGACCTCGTGGTCTCTGATTAGAGACCGCCTTCGGGAACTCCAAGCCACAGGAGCTTCAAACGCCCTGACACGGGGGCACCGATCGTCCCGACGCGGACGTTTCGATGGCCAGCTGCAGGAGCTTCGATCGCCCCGACTGCGGACGGTTCGACTGCCCCAACCGCAGGAGAATAAAAGAGGAAGAAGACTGGACTTTATTGGCCTCCATCACAGTCAGGTTCCTTGCAAGGCTCATGAACACTGAAGCAGGCCTAAATTAAAGGGTTTTCATAGAACCTATAATACAACTCCACACCACAGGAACAGCTCTTCGGTCTACAATGTCTGTGATGCCAAGAAAAACTCGTATCTGCCTGTACATAATCTTCATCCCAACATTCTCTGCATATCCAAGTGTGTCTATTCAAATGCAGATGATACCAGGATAGGTGGAGGGGCAGGTAGTGTGAAGAAAGCAGGGACTCTGCAGAAAGACTTGGACAGATTGGGAGAGTGGGCAGAGGAGTGGCAGTTGGAATACAGCACAGCAAAGTGTGCAAATTGATGGTAGGAATAAAGGTGTAGACTATTCTCCAAATGGAGAGAGAATTCAGAATGGGACTGCTGGTACAGGATTCCCAAAAGGTTAATTTGAAAGTTGAATCCATAGTAAAGATGGCAAATATTTATACAGATTTATGCCAGCAGTTATTTTGAGAGGACAATAATATAGAAACAGGGTTGTAATGCTGAGGCTTTTTAAGGCACTGATCATACTGCATTTGGAGTATTGTGCGTGGTGTTAGGCCCCATATCTGAGGAAGGATGTGCTGATTCTGGACAGGGTGCAGAGGAGGTTTATGAGAATGACATTGGAAATGATTGGGTGAGCGTTGATGAGCTATGACGAGCGTTTGACGTACTGGGCCAGTACTCGCAGGAGTTTGAAAGGATGAGGGGGCGACCTCATTTAAACTTATTGAATAGAGGAAGGCCTGGATAGAATGGATGTGGAGTGGATGTCTCCACTAGTGGGAATGTCTAGGACCAGAGGGCACAGCCTCAGAATAAAAGGGCGTACCTAGAAAGGAGGAAGTGCTTTAGTCAGAGAGTGGTAAATCTGTGGAACTCATTGCCACAGAGGATATGGAAGCCAAGTCATTGTATATTTTTAAGGTGGAGATTGACAGATTCTTGATTAGTAAGAGCGTCAAGGGTTATGGGGAGAAGGCAGGAGAATATAGTTGAGAGGGAAAGATAGTTCAGCCATGATTCAATGGCAGAGTAGGCTCGATGGGCTGAACAGCCTAATTCTGCTCTGATGATTTGTGATTTTATGAACACATAATTTAAAAAAAATGTCACAATCTTATCTGCTTCCACCACTAACATTAGTAACGCATTCCCACCCTCTGTGTAAAAAACCCATCCTGCACTGTCGCCCTTAAACTTTACCGCTCTCACCTTCAAGCTTTACCTGAATAATGGCCTGAATTAGTGTATATTATCTGCTGGAAGTTGGATAGAATTGAATGGTTTTCTTTGGAATGCCGGATAGACATATGGATATGCAGGGAATGTTGGGATGTGGGTTATGAGCAGGTAGATAAGTGATGGTCTTGGCATCATGTTCAGTACAGACATTGTGGGCCAAAGGGTGTCTTCTTGTGCTGTACATGTTTAATTTAATAACAGAATAATGTTAACAGGAGTTAAAATTGGCATGTCGTAAAGGTAATGCTGTGGTTGTTATGGGAGATTTCAACATGCAGGTAGACTGGGAAAATCAAGTTGGTACTGGACCCCAAGAAAGGGAGTTTGTGGAGTGCCTCTGTGACGGATTCTTAGAGCAGCTTGTACTGGAGCCTACCAGGGAGAAGGCAATTCTGGATTTAGTGTTAATTTGATAGTGCGGATTTGATAAAGGAAATTGATGTTAAGGAGCCATTAGGAGGTAGCGACCATAATATGGTCAAGTTTAATCTACAATTGGAGAGGGAGAAGGGTAAATCGGAGATGTCAGTGTTACAGTTGAATAAAGGGGACTATGGAGCCATGAGGGAGGAGATGGCCAAAGTTGACTGGAAAGATGCCCTAGCAGGGATGACAGTGGAATTCCAATGGCAGGTATTTCTGGGAATAATACAGAAGATGCAGGATCAGTTCATTCCAAAGAGGAAGAACGATTCCAAGGGGAGTAGGGGCGACCGTGGCTGACAAGGGATGTCAGGGACAGTATAAAAATAAAAGAAAAGTAAAACGTAGCAAAGATGAGCGGGAAGCCAGAGGATTGAGTAATGTTTAAAGAACAACAGAAGATAACTAAAAAGACAATACGAGGAGAAGAGGTACAAAAGTATGCTAGCCAAGAATATAAAGGAGGATAGTAAAAGCTTCTTTAGGTATGTGATGAGGAAAAAATTAGTTAAGACCGAAGTTGGACCCTTGAAGACTGAAAAAGGTGAATTTATTATGGGGAACAAGGAGATGGCAGATGAGATGAACAGGTACTTTGGATCGGTCTTCACTAAGGAAGACACAAACAATTTTCCTGATGTACTAGTGGCCAGAGGATCAGGTGTGGCGGAGGAACTGAATTAAATCCACATTAGGCAGGAAATGTGTTGGGTAGACTGATGAGAATGAAGGCTGAGAAATCCCCAGGGCCTGATGGTCTGCATCCCAGGGTACTTAAGGAAGTGGCTCTAGAAATCGCGGATGCATTGGTGATAATTTTCCAATGTTCCATATATTCAGATCAGTTCCTGTGGATTGGAGGTTAGCTAATGTTATTCCACTCTTTAAGAAAGGCGGGAGAGAGAAAATAGGGAATTATAGACCAGTTAGCCTAATATCCATGGTGGGGAATTGTAAAATTGTAAAAGATGAAATTGTGGTACATTTGGATAGCAGTAACAGGATCGGTCCAAGTCAGCATGGATTTACGATGGGGAAATCATGCTTGACTAATCTTCTGGAATTTTTTGAGGATGTAACTAGGAAAATGGACAAGGGAGAGCCAGTGGATGCAGTGTACCTGGACTTTCAGAAAGCATTTGATAAGATCCCTTATAGGAGATTAGTGGGCAAAATTAGGGCACATGATATTGGGGGTAGAGTACTGACATGGATAGAAAATTGGTTGGCAGACAGGAAACAAAGAGTAGGGATTAACGGGTCCCTTTCGGAATGGCAGGCAGTGACTGGTGGGGTACCGCAAGGCTGGGACCGCAGCTATTTACAATATACATCAATGAAGTGATTCAAAGTAACATTTGCAAATTTCAAGATGACACAAAGCTGGGTGGCAGTGTGAACTGTGAGGAGGATGCTATGAGAATGCAGGTTGACTTGGAGAGGTTGGGTGAGTGGGCAGATGCATGGCAGATGCAATTTAATGTGGATAAATGTGAGGTTATCCACTTATGTAGCAAAAACAGGAAGGCAGCATTTACTATCTAAATGGTGTCAAGTTGGGAAAAGGAAGTACAACTGAATCTGGGGGTCCTTGTTCATCAGTCAATGAAAGTAAGCATGCAGGTACAGCAGGCGGTGAAGAAAGCAAATGGCATGTTGGCCTTTATAACAAGAGGAGTTGAGTCTAGGAGCAAAGAGGTCCTTCTGCAGTTTTATAGGGCCCTAGTGAGACCACATCTGGAGTATTGTGTGCAGTTTTGGTCCCATAATTTGAGGAAAGACATTCTTGCTATTGAGGGACTGAAGCGTAGGTTTACAAGGCGATTTCCCGGGATGGTGGGACTGTCATATGCTGAGAGAATAGAGAGGCTGGGCTTCTATACTTGTAGTTTAGAAAGCTGGGCTTGTAGTTCAGAAGGATGAGAGGGAATCTCATTGAAACATATTAGATTTTACTTCGGAGTCACGTGTGACTTCGTGAAGACCCCGCCAGCACGCATGCGCGACATATCGTCAAACGCATCGCACAGCAACAGGCTGGGAGGAGCATTGCTCCTCTACCGGCAAGTTTATAAAAGGAAGCCCTCAGGTAAGTATCGCTAACCTCGAGTGGTTCGGGCACTCTGCTCTTGTTTGTATCCACAGAGTACCCACTACCTCGAGCGATGGAGAAAACTCGAGGAAAGAAACGGGCCGCTTCCCGACAGACTGCGGAGGACCGCGGCCAACAACGCCTGAGCTGGCCATTGAGCATACGGCAGCCCCCGACTTCCTGCGGCAGGAACACCGCGGACTGGCGGCAAAACCACCCGGAGGTTGGGCAGCCCCATTGACTCGGCTGAGTCCGGGCCTGACGGCCTGCGCTCGCGGGTAGTGATGGCGGTCAATTAACCCGCATGGAGCGGATGGTGGAGCAGCTGCTCCAACGTGACCTACTCCAGCAGGAGTCTGGTCTCTGTGGGTCTCTTCACAGACCCACGGCAGTACCCTTCCCAGGGCTGCCAAATGTCTCACCATCTTAACAGAGGAGCATTCGGAGTCAGGTCTGGGCTGACTCTGAAGAGGGGTTGGCTGAAGAACCCAACATGCTAGGGGTGCAGGAAGACAAGCTTCTGGGAATAGTATCAAAATTCGCAATACCATCTCAGAAGGGACAGCTGTTACAACTGCAGCTGGCGGCGAGCATAAACTAATTAACAATGCACAAGCTGCAGGAGCAAGTCATCAATGATACCACGGCCAAATACCTTGCTCCAGAGAACTGTGTATCTCTTAATGTGCCAGCAGTCAACAATCCCATCCAGCATCAGGGCCCAAGAGGTCAAGATGCAGAAAATATTAAAACTACTGGCCGCGGGAATTACTGCATTTGCCAGATCAGTAGATGGCAACGACATGACGGATGAACAACAGGACGCTCTGGCACTACTCTGCAATGTCCAATTTGAAATCAATTGCTTCAGAAAAAGTGCAATCCGGCCTACACTTAACCCAAAATTCGCAGGGTTGTGTAAAACTAGCAGCACACCGCCGCTTACTCTGCTGTTCGGGGACAACCTGCCTAAACAGGCCAAAGACCTTGATGAAGAAGGAAAAGTGGTCGGCATGATCAAGGCACCGACCACCATCAGGTCCACAGTCAGCCGGCGGCAGCACCCCTATGCAGCCACCAGCAGGGCCCGCTATCATAGTAACAGGACAGCGGGTGAAACACCGAAGGCTGCACAACCAACACAAAGGTCATTTTTAGGCCATGTCCCAGAGCGGCCTTCCTGGAAGATGCGCCAACCCCACACCACAGCGCCTCCACCTCCCAAGAGCCAAGGACGGAAGAAGCCAACCCAGCGCCACTGGTAACCATGGAGGTAGGTGGGTCTGGTTGGCTTGGGAACATCGCATGTGTAACTTCACAAATAGGGAGTAGATTACACTTGTTTCGGGATGCATGGAGTTCTATAACTACTGATCTTTTTATATTGAACAGTATTCAGGGATACAAAATTACAAACTCCTCCTACCAGTTCAACATGTACCCAGCCAGAAATTTGTGCTTTCACAAAAAGAGAAAGTGGAAGGTCATGCGGAACTACTTAGATTATATTATAACCATATAACCATATAACAATTAAAGCACGGAAACAGGCCCTCTCGGCCCTTCCAGTCCGTGCCGACCATTTGTTTTCCCCTAGTCCCATCTACCTGCACTCAGACCATACCCCTCCATTCCCTTCACGTCCATATACCTATCCACTTTACTTTTAAATGTTAAAATCGATCCTGCCTCCACCACTTCTGCTGGAAGCTCATTCCACACAGCCACCACCCTCTGAGTAAAGAAGTTCCCCCTCACGTTACCCCTAAACTTCTTGTCCCTTAATTCTCATGTCATGCCCTCTTGTTTAAATCTTCCCTACCCTCAATGGGAAAAGCTTATGCACGTCAACTCTGTCTATCCCTTTCATCATTTTAAAGACCTCAATCAAGTCCCCCCTTAACCTTCTGCGCTCCAAAGAATAAAGACCTAACTTGTTCAACCTTTCTCTGTAACATAGTTGCTGGAACCCTGGCAACATTCTAGTAAATCTCCTCTGTACTCTGTCTATTTTGTTGACATCCTTCTTATAATTAGGCGACCAAAATTGTACACCATACTCCAGAATTGGTCTTACCAATGCCTTGTACAATTTTAACATTACTTCCCTACTCCTATATTCAATGCTCTGATTTATAAAGGCCAGCACACCAAAGGCTTTCTTTACCACACTATCTACATGCGATTCCACCTTCAGGGAACTATGCACAGTTATTCCTAGATCCCTCTGTTCCACAGCATTCCTCAATTCCCTACCATTTACCATGTACGTCCTATTTTGATTTGTCCTGCCAAGATGTAGCACTTCACACTTAACAGCATTAAACTCCATCTGCCATCTTTCAGCCACTTTTCCAAATGGCCCAAAGCTCTCTGTAGACTTTGAAAATCTACTTTATTATCCACAACACCACCTATCTTAGTATCATCTGCATACTTACTTATCCAATTTTTCCACCCCATCATCCAAATCATTGATGTACATGACAAAACAACAGTGGACCCAACACAGATCCCTGAGGCACCCCACTGATCACCGGCTTCCCAACCTGACAAACAGCCATCCACCATTACTCTCTGACATCTCCCATTCAGCCACTGTTGAATCCATCTTGCTACTCCACCATTAATATCCAAAGATTGAACCTTCTTAACCAACTATCCATGGGGAAACCTTGTCAAAGGCCTTACTGAAATCCATATAGACAACATCCACTGCTTTACCCTCATCATATTTCCCTAGTTACTGCTTCAAAAAATTCAAGAAGGTTTGTCAAACATGACCTTCCAGGCACAAATCCATGTTGACTGTTCCTGATCAGACCCTGTTTATCCAGATGCTTATATATATTATCTCTAAGTATCCTTTCCATTAATTTGCCCACCACTGACGTCAACACGTTATTCTAAGGGAGTGATAGAGAAAACCAAACATGAACCTCTTGAGTTTGTATCAAACATTTTCACTAAAAATAAAAAAGATGGCGGCTGCCACATTATCATTGATTTGACACAACGGAATACTTTTGTGCAATATACCCACTTCAAAATGGAAACGTTTGTAACTGCTAAACAGCTAGTTTCCAAACGGTACTTCATGGCTTGCATCGACCTAAAAGATGCAAACTATTCAGTACCTATACATGAAGATCATCGTAGATATTTGAAATTTATCTGGATGGGGCAGCTATGGCATATAAAGCGCTGCCTAATTGACTAACAACAGCCCCCAGACTATTTACTAAAATACTGAAACCAGCATTGGCTTTTCTTCAGAAACAAAAACACATTGTCATGGCATATCTTGATTACATCCTAATTGTGGGGAAAACCTTGGAATTGGCTATATTGGCTGTTACAGCCACCAAGCTTTTATTTTAAAAACTGGGATTTATCATCCATCCAGACAAATCCAAGTTAATGCCTTCTGTGACAATGGATTATCTGGGGTTCATGATCGTTTCTGCTCATACGACTGTCACCTTGCCAAATAGCAAAGAGACAGACTTAATAGAGGCATGCAACAGCCTTGTTTGCGTCAGTAAACCATCCTTTCGGCACGCTGCCAGGGTAATCGGGAAACTTGTGGTTGCTTTTCCAGCCACACAATATGGACCTTTACATTACCAAAATTTACAAAGAGCCAAAATTACAGCAATCAAATCTCATGCTGGTCATTTTGACAGGCCTATGCAGCTACCGGCCAAAGCAAAAATCCGATTGTGATGGTGGATTAGCAATATTCGACATTGCTTTAATCCCATCACAATCACAAACCCTTCGCTTGGTTTACAAATTGACGCCAGCACTCACGGCTGAGGAGCTACCGATACCACCTCCAGTTGTGGTGGTAGATGGAATACACATGAATGTACCTTACTTCGGAAACAAGATATTAATTATCTAGAAATGTTGGGAGCATTTCATGGACTTCAGGCTTACTGTTCAGACATGCACCATCTGCATGTTCGCCTACAAATAGATAATACCACAGTGGTGGCATATATTAATCATAAGTGTGGTATCAAGTCGATATCTTGTGATGAATTGGCAAATTTAATCTGGCACTGGTGCACAGAAAGAAACATTTGGATATCAGCAACCGACCTTCCGGGTAATCTCAACACAGTGGCGTACACCAGGTCACGCATATTCAATGACAACACTGAATGGATGTTGAAGCACCAGGTATTTACCGACATTATAGCTTGGTATGGAACGCCAGATATCGACCTTTTTGCATCTAGACTTAACCATCAGATATCAACATATGTCGCATGGGAACCACACCCTGGGGCAGTAGCGATGGATGCTTTCTCGCTACATTGGGGGGATTTGTTTTTCTATGCATTTCCCCCTTTCTGCCTCATCAGTCAGGTATTGCGGAAAATTCAACTATCAGGGATTCTGATAGTACCCGATTGGCCTATGCAGCCATGGTTCCCTGTGGTCCTCGACATTGTGACAGAACCATGTCTTCCGATACCCAAACACCCAAATCTACTGGTACATCCCGTGACAGGGGAGAGTTACCCGTGCCATGATTACATGAACCTATTGGCTTGCAGGTTTTGAATAGACCTCTCCTGGAGTTCGGGCTGACGGAAAGGACCATGAACATCATCTTGGCGTCATGCAGGGAGTCCATTAGGAGACAATACCTCACCTATGTAAAGAAATGGGAGGTATTTTGTTCCAGGACTGGCACCACGTACAACTCTGCCACCATTACGGATGTACTGGAATTCCTGGCTAGCCTTAATTACGATGAGGGCTGAGTTATAGTGCCATAAACTGCGCCAGGAGTGCTTTATCGTCCTATCAAGGGCTTGGGCTAGAACACCTTGGAGTAGGATCCCACCCCCTGGTGTCTAAACTCATGAGGGGCATTTTTAACTCTAATCCTCCCAGGCCTCGATATTCTCAGACCTGGGATATTGGACTAGTCCTGACCCTGCTCAGGGATTGGGCACCAGTCACGTCCCTCTCATTGACCAAGCTCACCTATAAGGTAGTGATGCTTATGGCACTTGTTACTGCACAGTGGGTCCAGACCCTGCATAAATTAAAATTGAATACCATGGTATCACTTCAAATAAGGTAACCTTTTATATAAATTAGTTACTTAAACAAAACAGGCCTGGGCCGCAAATTGGAGTTCCTGGCCTATCCATTAGACAGTTGCCTTTGCATAACAACCCACCTTCGTCATTACCGAGAGGTCACTAAAAATCTCAGGGGTACGGAAATGGGCCTTTTAATCAGTTTTAAATGCCCTCACCACAGGGTAACTGTACAGACCATTTCAAGGTGGCTCAGGGTGGTGTTATGTGCAGCAGGGGTAGACACTGACGTTTTAAAATCTCATTCTACCAGGGCTGCGCCTACATCGGCGGCGAGGATGATGGAGGTTCCCATGGACCACATCCTTGCAACGGCGGGTTGGCCCAATGAGTCAACTTATCAACGGTTTTATAATAAACCTGTAACCACACCTGCAACTTTTGCAGATACTATTTTAAGTTCTGTATCATAATTTTTCCCCGAAGTTAGGGGTTTATTATTTGTTGTTAATAAATACATTATTGTTTTTCAGCACTGTTTCAAGTCTGAAATAAATTAACATACTTCCTCCATTGGTCATTGAATTGAATTGAATTGAAATGAATTTATTTGTCATTCAGACCTTTCGGTCTGAACGAAATTTCGTTCCCCTGCAGTCATACATATAATTTTTTTTAAATGACAAAAACATACAATAAACACAAATTTAACATCCACCACAGTGAGTTCACCAAACACTGTGATGGAAGGCAAAGTCTTAAAGTCTCTGTCTCTTCCCTCTTTGTTTCCCTCTGCCCCGAAGCGATCCAGGCTTCAGATGATGTGACCCCACCGGGTGATGGTAAGTAAGTCAGTCCCGTGGTTCAACCGAGCTCTGCGATGGGCCGGTTCAACTCCGCGGCCCGGGGTGGTCGAAGCTGCCGCCATCCAGACCGGTGGACGAAGCTGTTGTTGCGGGAGCTCATAAAAACAGGTCACCAACCTGTGAGTTGCAAGCCCCCGACGATGTCGTCCACTGGGCTCGCGGCCGATTCCGCCGGGCCCGTGGTCGCGGTCGGGCTGCTGCAAATGCCGCCGCTCAACTGCTCCGGGACTGATTCGGAGAAGTGGCGCTGTGAAACAGCAGCCGGGGCCGAGTCGGGTCACCGCTGCTGCTGCTGGAACAGCCCCGGGACCGAGTCGGGTCGCCGCTGCTGCTGCTGGAACAGCCCCGGGACCGAGTCGGGTCACCGCTGCTGCTGCTGCCGCTGCTGCTGCTGGAACAGCCTCGAGGCCCGAGGCCGCCAGCTTCGCCATTAGGCCTCGGCGCAGACGGAGACAAAGACGGGGAATACGACAAAAATGTCGCACCCCCCGAAGGAAGAGACCCAGACATGTTTCTCCCCCCCACCCACATACACACACAATCTAATAAAATAAAACCAACTAAAAACAGGACAAAAATAAATAAAAATAAATATTCTGCGAGGCGGGCCGCTCATAACAGACGTTAGGACTGCAGGCCCGGTTGCAGTTGTCATTATGGCATCAGTCGTGGGGTGTTGCGTTAGTGTAGAATTTGTATCGTTTTTGGATTTTACTATTCCGGGTTGCGGCCTGCTGTCGCATTGTTTGTTGTTTTTTCTTGTAAAGCTTGTAGATATAAGAGCGCCGCCATATTAGGGTGATATAATAACCAATCGTGGAACACGTTTTACACAAAAAAGAGCGCCGAATGTCGTTGTCATTGTCATTCGCATGTATTATTTTTAAAAAAAAACTCAGCAGTGCTCCCTTTACAATGAAGCTGCCGGGGGTTGAACATGGACTCGTTTCCAGGGCATGAAATCACAGAGCTTTGAAATCTTCACAAAGTCACTCACGTAACTCCAAAGTAAAATAGTAAGATTAAATGAGAACTTACCAGTTCGAAGTTTGATCCTTATTTTATGAGGAGTTACGATGAGGGATTTTGTGCCCTCCACTCCCAATCCTCTATTATAAGGTCAACTGGTATGTTAGTTCTCTTATCTTACTATCTTCAGTCAACTCTACTATCTTTGATTTCACACTGCTGCTTTGAAGAATGTCGTGCATGCGAGCTGGCGGGGTCTTCACAAAATCCCTCATTGTAACACCTCATAAAAAAAGGATCAAACTTCGAACTGGTAAACATAGAAACATAAAAATTAGGTGCAGGAGCAGGCCATTTGGCCCTTTGAGCCTGCACCGCCATTCAATATGATCATGGCTGATCATCCAAGTAGGTATCCTGTACCTGCCTTCTCTCCATACCCCCTGATCCCTTCAGCCACAAGGGCCACATCTAACTCCCTCTTAAATATAGCCAACAAACTGGCCTCAACTACTGTGGCAGAGAATTCCACAGATTCACCACTCTCTGTGTGAAAAACGATTTTCTCATCTCGGTCCTAAAAGACTTCCCCCTTATCCTTAAACTGTGACCCCTTGTCCTGGACTTCCCCAACATCGGGAGCAATCTTCCTGCATCTAGCCTGTCCAACCCCTTAAGAATTTTGTAAGTCTCTATGAGATCACCCTTCAATCTTCTAAATTCCAGCGAGTACAAGCCGAGTCTATCCAGTCTTTCTTCATATGGAAGGTCGTGCCATCCAGGAATCACTCTGGTGAACCTTCTCTGTACTCCCTCTATGGCAAGAATGTCTTCCTCAGATTAGGGAGACCAAAACTGTACGCAATACTCCAGGTGTGGTCTCACCAAGACCCTGTACAACTGAAGTAGAACCTCCCTGCTCCTGTACTCAAATCCTTTTGCTATGAATGCTAACATCCATTTGCTTTTTCACAGCCTGCTGCACCTGCATGCCTACTTTCAATGACTGGTGTACCATGACACCCAGGTCTCGCTGCATCTCCCCTTTTCCTAATCGGCCACCATTTAAATAATAGTCTGCTTTCCTGTTTTTGCCACCAAAGTGGATAATAGTAAGATTAAATGAGAACTTACCAGTTCGAAGTTTGATCTGTATTTTATGAGGAGTTACGATGAGGGATTACGTGAAGACCCCGTCCAGCACGCATGCGCGACATTTCTTCAAAGCAGCGGTGTGGATTCACAGAAAAACACAACAATTGAAATAAATATAGTAAAGAAAAAATAAGAACTTAATTACCAGTTGATCTGTATAATAGAGGGTGGGAGCGGGAGGGCACGTAATCCCTCATCGTAACTCCGATCATAAATACAGATACAAACTTCGAACTGAGTAAGTTCTCATTTAATCTTACTATTTTACTTCGGGTCACGTGAGTGACTACGTGAAGACTTCAAAGCTTCTGTGAATCCGAACCTGTGTACCAGCTCATGCTTCACTCACTGCCTGAAGACCTTAGAGGGAGGAAGCATGTTATACAACTCAACAATAACCTGTTGTGAACAAAAAAGGTTTATTAATAACAACAAAAAAACAGAGAGCTCCCCTATAGTATTCGGGCTTAAAGTCTTTGGTAAATATTATCTGCAGACTCTAAAATTCTGTCTGCAAATGTAGCAGGGCTCCGCCAGCGGCTTATTATAAAACCTTTGGAAAGTTCTTTCCGAGGACCATCCTGCTCTGGCCAGGAATATGGTCCATAGGCACATCCATTTGCCTAGCCGCCGACGTAGATGCAGCCCTGGTGGAATGAGATTTGTACACATTAGTATCGATTCCCGCGGACTTAAGCACCTGCTTGAGCCACCTTGAAATGGTTTGGCTCGTCACCTGACCATGAGGCTTCTTGGGCTTATCCATAAGGCTTTTTCTCTCCCTCTTAAGTTATATGTTGTGTCTATGTAGTTGGCGAGATGGGTCTTGGCAGACACAACCGTGGGGTCAGGTGAATATGCCCCGGAACTCCATAACTGGAGGCGTGGTACCTGGTCTAGATTGTTTGACCTGCCCCTGAGTGTGAAAATGTGATACAGCGCCAATGACTCTGTCTTGCTGTCCAGCCTCAGGAAGGTGGAGGGACTGTACCCTTTGAGCTGACACTAGAGCCATGAGCATGACTGATTTCAGTGTAAGTTGTTCCAGAGTAAGTGACCTGGGTGGTGGCCATCCCCTAAGGGTACGTCAGTACTATGCTGACATCCCAGATCTGAGTGTACCTAGGCCTAGGGGGATTGGTGTTAAAAATGCCCCTCATGATTTTGACCACTAGTGGATGGGACCCCAAAGTCAGTTGTCCTGCTGCTGGAACCAAATAAGCTGACAACGCAACTCTGGCTGTATTAATGGCGCTGTAGCTGAGTCCTTCCCGATGTTAATCCAAGCAGAAAACTCCCACAACACTGGTGGCTGTAGCTGTGGTGTAGGTAGTTCCTGTTTTGGAGCAATACCGTTCCCATTTTCTTATATTGGTCAGGTATTGTCTCCTGGTGGACTCCCGGTGAGATGCGGTCATCATGTTGATGGCGTCCTCAGACAGTCCCAGGCCAGTAGAGGGTCTTTTTTAGAATCTGCAAGCAGGAGATTGACTCTGTCATGGCAACGGGTGACTAATGCCTGACACTGGGTGGATTAATAACTGTCGACTGTGGGGAATTCCAACGGTGTTTCAACAGCCATGTCGAAAGCCACTGGGAACCATGGCTGTGTAGGCCAGTCAGGTATTATCAAGATTCCTGAAGCGGAATCCAATTGAATCTTGCGCTTAATACCCGACTGATGAGGCAGAAGGGAGGAAAAGCATAAAAGAACATTTTCCCCCAATGCAGCGAGAATGCATCAACTGCTGCTGCCTCAGGGTCTGGATTCCCAAGCGACATACGTTGGTACTGGTGATTCAGCCTGGATGCAAATAGATCGATATCTGGTGTGCCATATTGCTTTGTAATTTCAGCAAACACTTTGGGGATTTAACATCATTCGATGTTATCATTAAAATCTATGCGTGGACCTGGTGTCTGCCACTGTATTTTGCTTACCTGGAAGGTAGTTGCTGATAACCAAATATGCCTTTCAAACACACCATTGCCAGATTAGGTTGGCCAAATTGTCACACGATATCGACTTTACACCACCCATTGTGATTGATATAAGCCACCACGTGGTATTATCTAGTTGCAACCGGACATGTGCTGATGCGTATTACATGAATATGCTTTTAACCCATAAAACGCACCCCCAGAACATTTCTAAATAGTTGATACCCCGTGTCTGTAGCAAGATGATTCAAATTTACTCCATCTGCCCCCTGCGCTGGATTTGCATGTTAGTTGCTCCCCAGCCCAAAGCACTGGCATCCGTTTGAATGGTTAATACTGGGTTGGTGATCATAATGGCCTGGGCTGAGTCTTACATTCCTCGCCCACCATTGTAACTCTGGAATGGATTCAGCAGTTAAATCTCATAGCTCGGTCAAAGTGACCTGAGTTTTGATTTAGTGCATGCACTACTTTAGCTCTTTGCAAATTTTGATAGTGCAAAGGCCCAAATTGTACAGCTGGGAAAGCTGCTACCATTTTGCAATAACTCTAGCTACTTCCGTATGGTTGGCTGATGTTTATTCATGAGTTTGTTGCATGATAGCGCCAATTCTGATGCTCTCCCCTTCGCAGATGTTACAATCATGCGAACAGTATCTATCGTAAATCCAAGATAGTCCATGGCACGTGGACGGGTGTAGATTGGATTTTTCTGGATGTATGACAAACCCCAAAGTTTCAAACAAACGTTTGGTGGCTGCGATGCCAAAAATAGCTGTCTCCAAGGTTTTCCCTACTATTAAAATGTCGTCTAAATACGCCATGACTATATGCTTTTGTTTCCTCAATAATGCAAGGCAGGTTTTAAGATTTTAGTGAACAAACCTTGGAGCAGAGGTTAGATAGCCCATTTGGTAAGGCTTTATATTGCCATAGCTGTTTCATCCAGATAAATTTTAAATATTTTCGATGGTTCCTTGTGTATGGGTACTGAGTAGTAGCATCTTTTAAATCAATGCTTGCTAGAAAGTACCCCCTAGAAACCAATAGTCTGGCTGTTTCAAAAGTATCCATCTTGAAATGTATATACCTGACAGACTTGTTCAAAGTAGTTCAGAAGTCAATGATGATGCGTCGTCCACCATCTTTTTTGATTTTAGTGAAAATATTAGACACAATTCCAAAGGTTCATGTTTTGTTCTTTCAATGACACCTTTAGCTTGTAATCTCATCAGTTCAGCTTGACCCTCTTGTTTTTCCTTGACTGAGAGGGTGAATACCTTTTGGGTATATGCTGAATCTGGTGGAAAATCTTTTTTATGGGACTCAAAGTCAATTTTGTTAGCCATGAAAACGCTGCATGAGTATATACTTGTCATTAGTGATGGATTCCCATGCATCCAAAAACAAGTTGCAATCTCCCCCCTGTTAGCACAGAGCCCCTACTGCACATATGCTTGAGAGGAACCAGACCCACCTACCTCCATGGTTATTGGTGCTTCTTCTGCCTCTTCGCTGGGTGGATTGAGGCGTTGTCTGCTGGGCTGTAGAGGGTTGATGTTGATTCTCGATGTTGTTGGGGGTGGCGCATTTTCCATGGGGTCCGCTCTGGGCCCTGGCCTAAAAAAAGGCTTACGGGGAATGGTTGCGGACCCCTGAGCTTTCACCAGTCCATAGTGTGGTCGACGACTGGTGGACGCCATGGGGTACTGCCGCCTGGGTTTGTTGGGTCTGCTCGGTCCCAAACCTGCCCTCACGAGACCAAAGGTCTTGGATTCTTCTTCCAGGTCTTTCACCTTTTTTGGTAAGGTTCTTTCCCAAAGAGCAGAAATAGGAGGTTCTGACCCCGGTGTTTTGCAGAGTCCCCGCAAATTTAGGGTTGAGTGGCAGGCTTTTGATAATCTCCTTGTTCGCAAATTATTTATTCTCATATTGAGTGGGTGCACAGCAGAGCTAATGTGTCTTGCTGATTTGATGGAGATGTCCGCACCATCAATGGATCCGAGCATAAGATGTTATTCCTGCAGTCAGGGAATTTAAGGATCTTCTGGAGCTTCAACTCCAGGTTTCTGATGTTCTGCCCCAAATGTCCCCAAATTTGGCTATTGACAGCAGGTACATTCAAAGATGTAACAATTTCCTGGGGCTTGTATTATAGTTGAAGAGCCTCATTGACCACTTGTTCTTGTTAGGGGTTTAGAGGACAGGTGGTTAATGCTGGCTGCAAGTTCGGCTCTAATGGCCGACCGCTTGTGGAATGGCCACGTAGCGGTTGACCACACCCGAGCAGCTCTTCCTGTTCCTGTACACCCTGCGTACTCCCGAAATCTTCAGCCAGTGACCCCTCTTCTTGACCAGCCCAGACCTGGTTCGCCAAATCTGCCTTCAAAAGAAGGTGAAGCATATGGCCAGTGCCGTAAAAGGCACTGCGGGAGTGCCTGAACTCCCTTGGCGAGGCTGGCTGCTGCTGCTCTCTCAGCAGATCTCGCTGGAGCAATAGCTCCATAAGCGTTCCATGCGGCTTAGGCGGCTGCCCGTGCTCTCGAGCGGTAAGGCATCTTCATCCGAAACGTCGGGTACACTACCGCCCGGTTCCGGCTGTAGGTACCTCCAGCCGCTGCTCAGGCAGCACTAGCGGTGCTGGGCTCGGCTGGTAGTTATAACCGCGCCTCTTGCCCCCCCTCCAAAGAGCATTCCTCAACGGAGGACGGAACGGGGGCTTAGCTGCAGACTTCTTTCCCTCGGGCCTTGCTCATTTCCTGGGAACACAAGACCACAGAGAGAAGACACACGGCCACGGTAACTTACCTGTCGGCCAACTCGACTTTCAATTGTAGCGGGAGCGCCTATGAACTCCCGTTCGTCGCGTGGTGCACTGCATGAACCGCTACTGTCGCGCATGCGTGCTGGACGGGTCTTCACGTAGTCACTCACGTGACTCCGAAGAAAACCTCTCATTTATCCACATTATACTGCATCTGCCCATGCATTTGCCCACTCTCCCCACGTCTATCCAAGTCATCCTGCAGCCTCCTAGCGATCCTCCTCACAGCTAACACTGCCCCCCCAGCTTCGTGTCATCCGTAAACTTCAAGATGTTGCATTTAATTCCCTCGTCCAAATCATTAATGGTATATTGTAAATAGCTGGAGTCCCAGCACTGAGCCTTGCGGCACCACTAGTCACTGTCTGCCATCCTGAAAAGGTCCCTTTCCACTCTACTCTTTGCTTCCGGTCTGCCAGCCAGTTCTCTATCCACATCAATTACTGAACACCAATACGTGTATGTGCTTTTAAGTTTGTATACCAATCTCTTGTTGGGACCTTGTCAAAAGCCTTCTGAAGTCCAGATATAACTCACCCATGCTTCTCCCTTATCACTCTACTAGTTACATCCTCAAAAAATTCAATAAGATTCGTCAGACATGATTTACCCTTCATAAATCCTGCTTGACTTTGTCCAATTATTTACACACCATTCTTTCCAAATGCGCTGCTATCCCCATCTTTATAATTGACCTAGCAGTTTCCCCACTACTGATGTTAGACTAACTGGTCTGTAAGTTCCCCATTTTCTCTCTCCCTCCCTTTTTTGAAAAGTGGGGGTTACATTGGCTAATAATACTAAATAAAAAAAGGGTGCTAAATATATATTAAAGCTGGTACTATAAACAATAATCATTGGCCTTAATATCAATAAAATTAACTATACTTTTTTTTTTATAATACTAATAGTAATAATATTATAAACAATAAATATGCTAAACCTAATATATATACTAATATAAATATTAATACTATACTAAACAATACATAAAAAATATAATAATATTCAAATATATAAATATAACAGTAAAATTATACTAAAATTGGCTATAATAATTATACAATAATAAGCTATAAAAACAATAAAAAAAATTAAATAATAATATATAAAATTATAAATATAGGGCAATCAAATACTAAATCTAAACGTTGAAACCTAATCACTATAAAAAACTATGGCATCTATAAAGCAGCTTAAAATATAACGCAAAAACATTGGCTTACTCATACACACAACGCACAACATTTATTTTTCAACCAAAAGGCTATCAAACAATCCGCACCCTCCAACACTAATACCTAACCTACCCAGCACACATCCAACACCCAAACCCACACAAACCCCATGCACATCTTGCAAACCCTCCAATCCTCAGGAACTACTTCAGAATCTACTTCAGAGTTTTGAAAAATTTCACTAAGGCATCTGCTATTTCTGGGACGTACTTCATTAAAGTACATGGGATGTAGCCTACTGGCCCGGGGATTTTAACGGCCATTAATCCATTCAATTTACCTAACACCACTTTCCTGCTAACCGGATTTCACTCATTTACCTCCATCTTCTCATTTGACCCGGCGATCCCCTGCTATTTCCTGCAACATTATTTATGTCTTCCTTAGTGAAGACAGAACCAAGTAGTTATTCGAATTGGTCCTGCATTCCCCGTGTTTCCCCATATCAATTCACCCCGTTTCTGATCTGCAAGGGACCTACATATGTTTTAACTAATCATTTGCGTAAGTTCTTGTTTAATCTTACTATAATTAAGGTTTGGACATGCCAGGAGGCAGGAAACATGTTCCCGATGTTGGGGGAGTCCCAGAGCCAGGGGTCACAGTTTAAGAATAAGAGGTAACCATTTAGAATGAGACGAGGAAACACTTTTTCTCACAGAGAGTTGTGAGGTCTGTGAAATTCTCTGCCTCCAGTGGGGGTGGAGCCGGTTCTCTTGGATAATTTCAAGAGGGAGCTAGATAGGGCTCTTAAAGATGCGAGTGAGGATATGGGGAGAAAGCAGAACGGTACTGATTGGGATGATCACCATGATCCACATAGAATGGAAGTGCTGGCTCAAGGCCGAATGGCCTAATCCTGCATCTATTTTCTATTGTCATAATCGTTTATTCCCTTTGAGATACCAGTAGATTGTGAGTTGGAAATCACCCAAAAAACTATTATCTTGCAGAGAAAAATCATCATCAGTGTGGTATTAAACAATTTTGATATATTTCTGATTGTTAAAAGTATAATAGACAACCTGGAGGAAGATTCACGTAATCCTGGCACGTATCCAAATAATGTTAACAGGACACGGTGTTAAAATTTGTTCCTGCATAGATAATCAAAAAACATGTTTGTCGTATCATGACAAGATTTCGGCCCGAAAACGGTTGCCTATTTCCCTTCGCACCATAGATGCTTTTGCACTCACTGAGTTCTCCAGCAATTTGTTGTGTCCTTTGATTTTTCCAGCAGCTGCAGTTCTTTTCTTAAACACAAACATCATGACAAGCTTTGCCTCACCTAGGAAACAGCTTTTCCTTGGAACTAAAGGGTCAAACCGACATCATATGAAGAGTCATAGAGTGATACAGCGAGGAAAACAGGCGCCCCTTCACCCCAACTTGCCTCACACCAGTCGGATATATCTCTCCTGTCATGTGGACCTAAGCTAAACTGAGCTCCTGACTGACAGACCACCAGGGGTTTTCCACTTTCAAAATTAATAATCAAAATGCAGAAGAAATTGTGCAAAAAAGGACTGATTGCATTGTCCATCAGATTAAAAACTGAAGAATAAAAAACGAAGAAAGGACTTTAGGAATGAGCCTGTCAGGGTGAATGTCTGCAAATCATGAGAATTCTGTAAAAATAATTGTTTCTTTGCTGTCTGCACAAGAATAGTTACAACAGAATTTACTCCATGGTCCAGATCCCAGAAGTTTTATTGTCGTATGCCCCAGCTAGAAGAATGAAATTCTTAGTGCAGCAGCATTATAGGTGCTTGACCTGAGTTCACTTAGTTTTATTGTCAGTATAGCGGTAACAGTGAAAAAATTTGTACAAGCTATCCAATAGTGGGAAAGGCATGGTGAATGTCTGGGCGTGGCGTCCACATTCGCTGGCAAATTCTTGCTGTCTTGGCATGGGGCTGTTTTTCCCAAACCTAACTGTGATTTATCCTGATAAAAATGCTTTTGTGGTGGCATCTGTTAGAATTGGAGAGTTGCCGGGTACAATGCCGAACTTCCTAAGAAAGTAAGAGACTTGGTCGTTACTGCTTCAATATGGGTGTCCAGGAGAGTTGTTGTGGATACCTGCTGAATTACTCCAGCATTAGTGTCTATATTTGGTATAAACCAGCAATCTGTGGTTCCTTTAAATTATTACATATTAGAACACAGAGAACCTGTTAGAACAATTTGGACCGGCGCCTAATAAATTCGATGATTTATTTTAAGAGGCATTATAGAACAGCAATAAAGAAGATTCCAACACCTATTTATACTGGTAAAAACATTTCTGCATTGCTGCAATATTTTGAGTAAAAGGAGAAATAATTTGCATATACAATAACTTCCAACTACAAACGTTTATCTTTAGTTTTTAGTTTTAAAGTGGCAATCAATATAAAGTTGTGGAAAATAGTTGAAGCAATTTTGAAAGGCATGTCCTAACTGGAAAACTCCATTAATGGAAAATACATACCATCAAAACCTTTAAACTAATTTTACCTAACATGTGTCACCCTTTAGACTAATTAAACACAATGACTTGGGAACACACAATTTGACCTAGTTTGAACCCTGAACCCTTTGTCATATAATGGCAAGGGTTTCGAATCCCTCAATCGCCTTGAAAAGACAAAAGCCTTACAATCATAATCAACCACACTATAACAACTGTAAGTGAACCTTAAGCATTATGTGACATCGCCATCATTAGAACGAGACGAGTGCATTGCATAATTTCATTGTTTTCCACATTTTGCTTTTAGATTCACTTTCTCCCCCCCAAGGCATCAAAATGAACATTATTTACAAGCAACCATGCAGGTAGCAGCAGTTAAGACCCCCAGAGACCTCCTATCCACAGTAACCCCTGCCCTGCTGCCCTTTCCTTCTGAAGATTAGATCTTGTACCAACAGTTAGTGTGTGGGAAAAAAATTAAAATATGTCAATGGCTCCTATGAGGACTTTGCAATTTGCAATGCGCTCATTCTCTGAAGCCACATATTTGACATCTGACCTTTCTAAGTATTATTAATTGCTGTTCATTTCCTTTCCCTAATGGCTTTCAAGCATATTTACCATTGCAAGTCAGCCAGAAAGTATCTATAATATTCATTTACATGCTGAAACGTGAAATGAAGGATGCAAATTAGAATTGGTAATAGCCGGAGTGTTGTCTATGTTAAACATAACATTCTTATATTCGACTTCGTGGTGATAGAGTTTAAATTTAATTCTACTGCCTCTTAATAATGTCACTGAATTGTAAATAGGCAAGACAATATTAATATTAAACTATTGAGCAATGTTATTCTTTTCAAATTCCTGAATAGCCTTTTCACCTTTTGTATCTTTGCCAACTTCCCTTCTGCAAGGTTTTATCAACCAAGTCTAAAGCTTTGTACAAGTATTAAGAGTTTGACTTTTCCTCCCCACACTCCAAAGACATGCAAGGTTTGTAGATTAATTGGCCTCTGTAAATTGACCCCAGTGTGCAGGATAGAACTAGTGTATGGGGTGATTATTGGTCGGTGCGGACTCGTGTGGCCAAAGGGCCTGTTTCCACGCTGTATCTCTAAACTAAACTAAACTAAACTAAACTAAACTAAACAATGACGTATACACCATGTAATACAACAAGCAGCATTTCCTCTAGGTTTAAAACCCAACAATTTTGTTGCTGAATCAGAGACCACACAAACAAGGTATTAGTCCAATGGGGGCCAGGGAAAGCGGGGGAGCACTGTCCGAAATTCACACCCGTGATGAACAGAAAGGTAAAAGACGGCTGCACATTGCACAGTAAGTCCTTTAGAGAGCGCTGGTGGGGGCGGGGACGGGGGGTGGGGAGAAGGGGGGGGGGGGGAGAAAGGGGGGGGGGAAGGGGGGGAGAAGGGGGGAAGAAAGAAGGGGGGGGGGCGAGAAGGGGGCAAGAAGGGGGCGAGAAGGGGGGAGGAGAAGGGGGGGGGGGGAGCAGGGGGCGAGGAGAAGGGGGGGAGAGAAAGGGGTGAGAGAAGGGGGGAGAAAAGGGTGGGGAAGGGGGGGAGAGGGGGGTGTGAAGGGGGAGGTGAAGTGATGGATAAGGGGGGGTAAGGGAGGGGGAGAAGGATGGGGAGAAGGGGGGAGAAACTTTTAAGAAGTCAGAAAAGTTTAATAAAGTTTTAGCGGGCATTTTACCTAATGGTCAGTTTTTCCTTGTCCTGAAAACTCCAGTGAGCTAATTAAAATGCCCAGTCAGCGAAGGAGATTGCCTACGGCTGCCCTCGGCTGCCCTCGGCTGCCTGTAACTACATAGCGAACCCAATCCACTGCACCACAATTTCAAAAGAACCATGCCGACCATTTTTTTTACTTGCGGAAAAATTTTCAACATGCTGAAAATGTTTCCTCGACCAAACTGAGGCCGCAAGTAAGCGGGAACTTTCCTCGAGCATGAAGGAGAGTTCCAGTGACCTCATAGGACCTCCTAGGATCACGTGTCGACCATGCTGCGAGTTTGAGTCAAGGGCAAACTCTTCTAAACTTGCAGATTAGGTCGCCGCAGTGGTAGAGCCCCTTTAAAGACTGGGGTGAGACTGGTTCTTGATTATTTTTTTTTATTTTATTTTTTTTTAATTTTTTTATTATAGAAACAATATATACAGAGTACACTCTTATGCGGCATTAAAAATTATATAATATACAAAATTATATAATATTGATTATCAATTGATACTGTTTGTGTTATTTGTAATGTTATCCATTATACATTTTCCATGGTTATTTATTTTGTATGATTGGGAGTGTATGTAGTATATTCCTAAAAATAAGCAATATACTCATACTTCTCATACCACACATATTTCTTCTAATTACCAAATACAAATCCCCCCCTAATATAACTTACATAATACCCAATCTTAACCCAAACTTCTATGATATTCATGATATTTTCATAATTATTAAGAGTGTTTGTATTATTATTAACTTTATATTTCAAAATTATTATATAGTTGAAAATGCGCAATTTTATATAATTACAAATTTAAGACATCTATAATATTTTCATACAACTAATAATATGTATATTCATACTAATATTAAGAATAATATATAATATGTTTCTATACTTTTTTTTCCCTACTTAAAGATAGAAAGATAGAGATAGAAAGTAGAAATAGAAAAGAAAATGTGAAAAGTTTGGTGGAGATTAAAATATTACTCAATAATCCCGTTCTTGGAGATACATTCATGATTTATTATATGTATTTCTTCAATCCATTCAGATATTCAGGCCTCAGTCAAGTCCCGCGCCGAACCATTATGACCCTGTAAATATTTAATGTATGGAGAACCAAATCCCTTTGAAGAGATCTAACCTATCCATAAGGACAAGTCTCAATCTCTCCAAGTGAAGTGTCTCCGACATTTCGTATTCCACATTTTAATTGTTGGGGATGCAGGGCCTTTCCAAAATTTTAGTAATTAATTTTTTCCCAATTATTAGAGAATAGTCGATAAAAATTCTTTAATTCCTTGTAATTATTTGTTCCGTTTCAGGTATTCCAAGTATTATTAACTTTGGATCAGGAATCATAGTAATATTAACAACATTCGAGATTATCTTAAATATTTCGTTCCAATATTCTAACAATCTTCGTACAATTAGTGAATGAATGGTGGACAAATTTGCTTCTAAGATTTGACATTTATCACATATAGGCGATTAATTTTGGAAATCGCAAAATATATTTGTAATTTAGATTTAGAGTAATGTAATCTATGTAAAATTTTAAACTGTATAAGAAAGCATGTTTTAGCATTTAACGAGCAGTAATGTATGTGTTGTAAGCTTTCTTCCCATATTTTCTGGGCTTATTATTTGACCGAATTCATTTTCCCCAAAGCTGTCTGTTGTGTTTCCGATGATGGAATATCACTTTCCACCAACAAAATATTGTAAATATATGATATCATTTTTCTGTATTTGGATGTTTATTCAAGCATTCATCTAAAATTTCACTCTTTCTATTTCTGAAATTCTTGTGTAATTTGCAGAGATATAGTTTTCTGATTTGTAAATATCTAAAATATTCATTATTATGAAGCCCGTAAGCTTGTTGTAACTCTTGAAATGAAAGAAAAAAATTTTCCTTATAAAGATCCCCTATATTTAAAAATTCCTTTATTTTTTCCATTGTATAAAAGCCTTATCCATCGTTGAGGGTTTAAACGTAAAATTGTTGGCAATAGTCTAAGACCTAGCGGTATAAATTTTAGTTTTAAGTTTTCTTTATTTGTTTCCAATACGATTCCGCTTTCTTTATCGAATTTTCACTATAAAAAATTTCTTTTCTTTTCTTAGGTACATTAATATTAGCAAATATTATAGAACTAATTTCAAATGGAAACCAGTCTTCTCTTTCCATTTTTTAAACCAGTTTTGGTTTATTATCTGTTTTCTTCTAACCAGAAGTTCATATTTTTATATATAACTGCCCAATAATAAAACATAAAATTTGGTAATGCTAAACCCCCCGTTTTATTTTAGCTTTACATAATTGTTTTTTTATTTATTCTATGGTTCTTATAATCCCAGATAAAGTTAGTGACTAGAGAGTCTACTTTTTTAAAAAAAATTTTAGGGAGATATATCGGGATTGATTGAAATAAATATAATAATTGTGGCGAGAAAAATCATTTTTATTGCGTTTATTTACCTAACATTGAAATAGGTAAACTTTTCCAGTATAAAATATTTTTTATTAATTTATTCAGTAATAACGGGAAATTAGACTTAAATAGAGAGTCAAATCTTTTTGTAACAAAAATACCCAAGATATTTTAATATTTTCATTTGTTATCTTAAAAGGAAATTGTTGTAATATCTGTAAGTTATTTACACATGGCTATTGGCATAAGTTCACTTTTATTCCAATTGATACTGTATCCTGAAATTAAACCAAATTCCGTTATTAGTTTTAACAAATTACGGATACTTATTTCCGGTTTAGTGATATAAAGTAATACATCGTCCGCATATAACGAGATTTTATTCTTAGTATCTTTAGTATCATATCCATATATTTCCGGGTGCAATCTTACCCTTTGGGCAAGAGTTCGATTGCTAACGCAAACAGTAAAGGTGATAAAGGACACAGCCTTGTCTACAACCTCGAGATAAACTAAATTTAGTTGATAACATACGGTTTGTTGTTATTCTAGCTGTTGGGTTTGCATATAACAATTTGATCCAAGTAGTAAACTTCTCACCAAGCTTAAAAGCTTCCATCACCAAAAATAAATAAGGCCATTCCACCTGGTCAAAAGCTTTTTCTGCATCCAGCGAGATAACTACTAAGTCTTTTTTATCACTTCTTTTCGAATATATGATATTAAATAACCGTCTTAGGTTATTATGAAGAATATCTTTTAGGTATAAATCCTGTTTGATCAGGATGAATTAATTCGTTAACAACTGTGCTTAATCTTTGTGCTAGTATCTTTGTTAAAATTTTTTGATCCGTATTTAATAAAGCAATTGCTCTATATGATCCTGGGTCATCCAAATTCTTTATTTATTTTGGGGTATAAGTGTTATAATAGACTCGTTCAGTGTATCTGGTAATTTCTCTTGTGTATATTTCTGTTCATATAATGATTTTAAATATGGGACCATTTGATCATGAAAAATTTTATAAAATTCCGAACCTGTACCATCCGGTCCTGGAGTTATGCTGCTGGCCTTGCCAAGGCTGTGTGAAATGTACATGGAGTCAATGGAAAGGAGGTTTGTGTGATGGTCTGGGCTATGTCTCTCTGCAATTTCTTGCTATGTTACAATACAATCCAATACAGTTTTATTTCGTCACATTGCACATAAAGTGCAAGTGAAATTAATTTGTTGAACAGTTCCCAAACGATGCTGTGATGCAATCCCGATATAATGCTTTGTGGAGCGCACCTGTAGACAATGGTGAGAGTTGTTGGGGACATACCAAACTTCCTACAGCTTCCAAGGAAGTGGAGGCATTGGTGTACTCTCTTGGTCATTGGTCAGGACAAATTGCTGGTGATATTTATTCCTATCAATTTTCTGCCATCTCTATTTCAGTGCCATCAATATCTACTGGGGTATGTGTACAGCTTTGCTTCCTGATGTTAATCACAACCTCCTTTGCTAGCTGATGCTGAGAGAGAGGTTGTTGTTTTGGCACCAGGACACGAGGTTCTCAATCTCCTTCCTGTACTCTCTCAGCATTATGTGATGTCCAGCCCACTACGATGATGTCATCTGAGAACTTGTACATTGAGTTAGATTGGTATTTGGTTGCACAGTTGTGGGTGTATAAAGAGTATAGAAGGGGGCTGAGAACACATCCTTGTGGGGCACCAGTGTTGGGAATTATCCCGGAGGATGACTTGTCCCCTAACCTCACTGATTGTGGGCAGTTGGTCAGGACGTTGAGGATCCAATTGCAGAGCAGAGTGTTGACATCTGCACAAGTTTGGTGATGAGCTTGGATGGGATAATGGTATTCAAAAGAGAGTGGTAGTCAATGAATATGAGGAGCCTGACATAGATGACCTGCTTATCCAGGTGTTTCCAGGAATGAATGTAGGGCCAGGAAATGCATCAACTATGGTATTGTATTGGGTAGATGAACTGCAGTGGATCAAGGTTTGCTTGGTAGGATGGATTTACTGGATGATACTGGTCTTCGTGAAATGGGTGAGTACCTCAGAACGGAGTAGGGAGATATAAAAAGATGTCTGTGAACACTCCAGCTAGTTGGTTTGTATAGTTCCTAAGTACGCGGCCAGGGACTTCATCTGGGCCATTGCTTTCCATGGGTTCATCCTCAGAAGGCCAATCTAACGTCTGCAGTAGTGGTGCTGGGAAAAGACACCCTTGAGTCTACCGGAATGGATGTCATTGCCCTGTTGGTTTTCTGTTTAAAGCGAGCATAGAATGCATTAAGTTCATCAGCTAGGGAGGGCTGCACTATCACCAGTGACGCTGCCTGACTTTGTTGTGCAGTCAGTTACACTCAAGCCTTGCCACAGTCATTGGGTGTCTGTGTGATTATGCCGGGACTCAAGTTAGTCCCAGTACTGTCTCTTCAAGTTCAAGTTCAAGTGCGTTTATTGTCATGTGTCCCTGATAGGACAATGAAATTCTTGCTTTGCATCAGCACACAGAACATAGAAGGCATTTACTACAAAACAGATCAGTGTGTCCATATACCATATATAAATATATACACACATGAATAAATAAACGAATAAAGTGCAAATAACAGATAATGGGTTTTTAGTTATCAGAGTTTTGTCCGAGCCAGGTTTAATAGCCTGATGGCTGTGGGGAAGTAGCTATTCCTGAACCTGGTTGTTGCAGTCTTCAGGCTCCTGTACCTTCTACCTGAAGAAAGCAGGGAGATGAGTGTGTGGCCAGGAAGGTTGTGGGTCTTTGATGATACTTCCAGCTTTTTTGAGGCAGCGACTGCGGTAAATCCCCTCGATGGAAGGAAGGTCAGAGTCAATGATGGACTGGGCAGTGTTTACTACTTTTTGTAGTATTTTCCTCTCCAGGGCGTTCAAGTTGCCGAACCAAGCAACGATGCAACCGATCAGCAAGCTCTCTACTGTGCACCTGTAGAAGTTAGAGAGAGTTCTTCTTGACAAACCGACTCTCCGTAATCTTCTCAGGAAGTAGAGGCGCTGGTGAGCTTTCTTGATAATTGCATCTGTGTTCTCGGACCAGGAGAGATCTCCAGAGATGTGCACGCCCAGAAATTTGAGGCTCTTGACCCTTTCACCATCGGCCCATTGATATAAACGGGACTATGGTCCCCATCCTACTCCTTCCAAAGTCCACAATCAGTTCCTTGGTTTTGCTGGTGTTGAGAGCCAGGTTATTGTGCTGGCACCCATATGGACAGTCGCTCGATCTCTCTTCTGTACTCCGACTCATCCCCATCAGTGATACGTCCCACAACAGTGGTGTCGTCAGCGAACTTGATGATGGAGTTCGCACTGTGACCGGCTACGCAGTCATGAGTATAGAGAGAGTACAGCAGGGGGCTGAGCACGCAGCCTTGAGGTGCTCCCGTGCTGATTGTTATCGAGTCTGACACATTTCCACCAATACAAACAGACTGTGGTCTGTGAATGAGGAAGTCGAGGATCCAATTGCAGAGGGATGTGCAGTGACCCAGTTCTGCGCGTTTGGTAACCAGCTTGGAGGGGATGATAGTATTAAATGCCGAGCTGTAATCGATGAATAACAGCCTGACATATGAGTTTTTGTTGTCCAAGTGGTCCAGAGCAGAGTGGAGAGCCAGCAAGATCGCATCCACCATTGATCTGTTGTGGCGGTAAGCGGACTGCAGGTTTTTGTTGAGGTAGGAGTTGATTTGCGCCATAATCAACCTCTCAAAGCACTTCATCACCACAGGTGTTTAGTGCCACTGGTCGACAGTTATTGAGGCATGTCACCTTGCTCTTCAGCTTGAGCTCATCAGGGAGTGATGTTTCGCTGACATTCGAGCTGTCTCTTGGCATTCCTGATGGTTTTGCGAGGATTGTAGCGAACTCTCGTGTACTGCTTAGGATCATTTGACCTTCAGCTGGGCATGGACCTCACGGTTCATCCGTGGTTTCCGGTTGGGGAACACGATTGTTTTCATCGGCACACACAACCCCACTACACACTTGCTGATGAAGTCTGTCACTGTAGTGGCATCCTCATTCAGCTTGCCCTCAGATTCACTCAAGGTTACTACTGAATCCTCCCATTCTTCTCCTTCGGCTAATATCCACTGGAGCCTAGTTGCCCTCTATTTCCCATGCTCTCCTTATAAACCTTTCCCTCCAATGAAGCATTACTCAACATGTTACAACTGAACCCTTTCTTTACATACCATTACTCAATCAAATAGGTAGGACCATCTATGTGGTTAAAACAAAACTTCAAACTGTCTAAGACCATTTTCTGTGGCCCCCAGTGTCACAACCTCCATCCAGACTGTTTAAAGATGTTGCAAAATAAACAAATGGAACAAAATAAATGCAAACTCTTGTCCTCATGATTTTAAATGCATCTTCCACAGTCAGCATCTTAACTCAATCCTGTAAAAAATCCTTGAGAGTCAATGATAATTTTATCTGTTATTTACTTGATGATTTTCAATGTGTTTGATTAGTTTCCCCATGATAGACTGTTCTGGAAGGTTAGATCATATCAGATCCAGGGAGAGCTGGCTGACTGGATAGAAAATTAGCTTCATGGAAAGAAGCAAAGGGAATGGTAGTAGGTTGGTTTTTTAAACGGAGGCCTGTGAATGGCCTCTTGGTACCTCAAGGATCACTGCTGGGCCCATTGCTCTTTGTTGGCATATCAATGATTCGGATGAGAATGTACAAGACATGATGGGATAGTTCACCCATCCCTGGGATGGCGGGACTGTCATATGAGGAAAGATTGAAAAGACTAGGCTTGCATTCACTGGAGTTTAGAAGGATGAGGGGGAATCTTATAGAAACATATAAAATTATAGAAGGACTGGACAAGCTAGATGCAGGAACAATGTTCCCAATGTTGGGCGAATCCAGAATCAGGGGCCACAGTCTTAGAATAAAGGGGAGGCCATTTAAGACTGAGGTGAGAACAAACCTTTTCACCCACAGAGTTGTGAATTTGTGGAATTCCCTGCCACAGAGGGCAGTGGAGGCCGTCACTGGATGGATTTCAGAGAGAGTTAGATAGAGCTCTAGGGGCTAGTGGAATCAAGGGATATGGGGAGAAGGCAGGCATGGTTTATTGACTGGGGACGATCAGCCATGATCACAATGAATGGTGGTGCTGGCTCGGAGGGCCGAATGGCCTCCTCCTGCACCTATTTTCTATGTTTCCATCTATGATTAGTAAGTTTGCAAATGCCACCAAAGTGGGTAGGATCATAGATAGCGAAGTCAGTTATCAGCATTTACTGCAGGAACTTGATCAGTTGGGCAACTGAGGAATGGTTAATGGAGTTTAATGCAGATAAGTGGGGGGTGTTGTATTTTGGGAAGTCAAACCACGGCAAGACCTTCATAGTGAATGCCAGAGCTCTGAGGAATGTAGTTGAACAAAGTGATCTAGGAGTGCAGGTACATAGTTCCTTGATAGCGGTGTCACAGGTAGATAGGGTGGTCAAGAAGTCATTTGGCACATTGGCCTTCATCAGTCAAGCTATTGAGTATAGAAGTTGGCATATGATGTTATAGTTGGGCATGTTATTGGTGAGGCCACATTTAGAGTATTGTGTTTGGTTCTGGTCACCCTGCAATAGGAAAGCTGTTATTAAACTGGACAGATTGTAGAGAAGATTTATGAGGATGTTGCCACGATTTGAGAGCCTGAACTACAGGGAGAGGTTGGGTAGGCTAGGACATTATTCCTTGGAGCGCAGGAAGAAGAGGGGTGAGCTTACAGAGATGTATAAGATAATGAGAGGAATAGGTTGGGTAGATGCACAGAGTCTTTTTACCCAGAGTAGGGGATACACGAACTAGAGGATATAGGTTTAAAGTGATAGGGAAATGATTTGATAGGAACCTGAGGAGCAACTATTTCATATAAGGGTGGTGGGTATGTGGAACAAGCTGTTAGAGAGGTAGCCAAGGCAGCTACTATAACAACATTTAAAAGACATTTGGACAGGTACGTAGATAGTAAAAGATTCAAAGGAAATCGGCCAAATAAGAGTAGGTGGGATCAGTGTAGATGGGGATCTTGGTTGACATGGGCATGTTGGGCCGATGGACCAGTTTCCATGCTGTATGATTCTATGACATCTGATGAAATGCCTTTGGGTTCAGTCGATAGGGAGCAAGAATCATTTAACCACTCCCGGTGGGACATTTTCATTTTTGTTGTGAAAGAGCCTCAATTTAGTTTGTGTAGGCTTAATAATTGCCAAAATCCCAAAAGCAAAGCAAATGCAATCTCATTGGATTAATTATTTGTAATTCTGGTGGGGCAGGGAATGTGTCCTTAGCTCAGTGTAAAGCAAGAGTGGTGGGGGGGGGGGGGGGGGGGGGGGGGGGGGGGGGGGGGGGGGATAATTCACATGGATGAGATTACACTAAATAAAATCTGAGGGCAATAAAAGACATCTCTCACCTCTGGTCACCATAGGAACAAATATGAGGCAGTAATTATGAGTGTCAAACCACGTCTCCTTCGAACCATCGAGTTAGACCTGAACCTGTAAACTGTTACTGGAGCACCAGCATATTTGGTTTTTTTTTTGTAAAATATTTTTATTAGAAGTAATTACATATTCTACATATTAAGAAGAAAAATATAAAATCAAAAAAAACCAAAATATTATTCGTCACATACATTCTTAGTATTTTTAAAATTTACAGTCAATCTTATTTATACTTCTATATTTTTTTATTTTATAACAGTAGGAAATAAAGATAGGTAATAAAGAGAAAGAGAAATAAAAAGAGATAAATAAAATGAGTGGAGTATTAAACAAGATATTCTTGACTGAGAATATATTCATGATCTATTGTATATTCCTTCATTCAGGCTTCAGTCATGGCCTCGAACCGGACCACCTTAACCCTTTAAATATTCAATAAATGGAGACCATATTCCTCTGAATTGATCTAACCTGTCCATTAGGACAAATCTTAATCGTTTCCAGGTGAAGTGTCACCGACATTTCTGTAATCCACATTTTGATTGTAGGGGATATGGGACCTTTCCAAAATCTTAGTATTAATTTTTTTACCAATTATTAAACTATAACCAATAAAAATTATTTGTTGTGTTGTCAGTAATCTGATCCGTTTCTAATATTCCCAATATAATTAATTTTGAGTCTGGAATTAAATTTGCATTAACTACAATTGAGATTATCTTAAAAAATTTTCTGTCCAAAAATTATGTAGTTTTTTGTACATTTTGTGAATGAATGCGTTAGAATTTAGCTTCTAATTGTTGACATTTATCACATATAGCGGAAACCATTTGAGAAAATTCTGTTTAATTTAGATTTTGAGAAGTGTAATCTATGTATAACTTTAAATTGTATCAAGGAGTGTCTGGAATTTAATGAGCAGTGGTGTATATGTTGTAAACTTTTCATTCCATACTTCTCTACTAATTACTTGACCTAATTCGTTTTCCCCATGCTTGTCTATATTTATATCCGTATTTGGTAAATCATTTTCCAATAAAATATTAATACATATAAGTATATGGGCAGGTATATGGACAGGTGGATAGGTATATGGACGTGATGGGAATGGAGGGGTATGGAGGGAATGGAGCAGGTAGATGGACTAGGGGAAAACAAATGGTCGGCACAGACTGGAAGGGCCGAGAGGGCCTGTTTCCGTGCTGTAATTTGTTATATGGTTATATGGTTATATATATGATATTAATTTTTCTGTATTCGGATGTTTATTTAGACATTCATCTAAAATTTCTGTCTTTCTATTCCTAAAATCTAGTGTATTAACATAATCTCTAATTTGTAGATATCTAAAATATTCTTTGGAGTGTAATCCATAATTTTGTTGTAATTCCTGAAATGAGAGAAATAAACGTTCCCTGTAGAGATCACCAATCTTATTTATTCCATAGTTCTTCCATTTTAAAAAACCTTTATCCATCAATGAAGGTTTAAAAGTTTAAAAGTAATATTGTTTACTATTGGAAGAACTAGTGGTGTATTCTGTCATTTTAATGTTATTTTTAATTGTTTCCAAATACGTATACCACTTTCTATTATTATTGGGTTTCCTCTATAAAATTTTCTTATGTATTGTAGTGTTGGCAAATAAAATCGAGCTAATTTCGAAAGGTGATTTTTAACCAGTTTGGTTGTTTCTTCCAACCAGAAATTCATATTTTTTATATTAACTGCCCAATAATAAAACATAAAATTAGGCAATGCAAAACCTCCATTCATTTTTGATTTACATAAATGCTTTTTAATTATTCTATGGTTCTTATAATCCCAAATAAAATTGGTAACTATAGAGTCCACTTTCTTAAAAAAAAATTTAGGAAGATATATCGGGATCATTTGAAACAAGTATAATAATTGTGGAAGAAAAATCATTTTTATCGCATTAATCTTTACCTAGCATTGAATAGGTAATGTTTTTCCAATATTGGATATTTTAAAGTAGTTTATTCAATAAGGGTGGGAAATTAGATTTAAATAAAGAATCGTACTTTTTGTTACATAAATTCCAAGATAATTTGATTTTTTCATTTGCAATCTTAAAAGGATATTGTTGTAATATATGTAAGTTATTTCCCTTATTGGTATGTTCACTTTTATTCCAATAATATCTTATCCTGAAAACGATTCCCCAAATTGAGTTATTAAATCTCTACCAAGTTAGGAATACTAATTTCCGGCTTTGTGATGTAGAAAGTAAATACATCATTTGCATATAACGAGATTTTATTTTCCTGGTTTCTTTAGTTTCATACCCGTATATTTCAGGAGGCAATCTCACAGATTTTGTAGTTAGGTTCTATTTCAAGTGCAACCAGTAGTGGAGATACAAAGGGCAACCTTGTCTGCAGCCTCGAAATTAAGTTAAATTTAGTTGTTAACATTTGTTTATTAATATTTGGCTGTTGGCTTGGTATTATAGTCTTTAATCCATGTTATAACTCTCTCCCCAACTGAAAAAAAATTTCCTACCGAAATAATATAAGACCATTCTAATCTGATCAAAAGCTTCTCTGCGTCCAACGAAATAAATGATATAAATCCTTATAATGCTTCTTTTCCAAATATATTATATAGTAAATATCTTCTCAAGGTTGTTTGAGGAATTCGTTTTGGATAAATCTGTTGATCTGAAGATTAGTTATTAATCACTGTGTTTAGTCTTTGTGCGAGTAATTATTGGGTTAATATGTTTTGATCGTATGTTTAAAAGACGATTATAGCCTCGGTTTGACCTGGATCATCAAGTTTTTTCTTAATTTGGTATAAGGGTTTAATAGGATTAATTTAATGTTTCTGGTAAGTTCTGTTGTGCATAAATATGTTCATATAGTGTCTTCTCAAACGTGGAGCTATCTTTTCATAAATATATTTATAAAAATTCTGCTACAATACCATCTGGTCCTGGAGTTGTACCATTTTATAATGATCTAATAGCTTCTTCAATTTTGTAGTAATTTATATCAATGGTTTTAATTATTCTCTATCTTCTAAATCCAGTCCTTTTAGATTACAATTTTTAAAAAAATGGTTCTCTCCTATCCGATGTTCTTTTGTTTTAGAGGAATATAAATGTTTATAATATTGCAAAAATCTCTTGTTTATATCTTTGTTTGTACTAGGACTTCCCCTTTATTATGATTTATTCTATAAATTAATCTTTTCTCCTTCCAATTTTCTTAATTGACAAACCAATAGTTTTATGTGGTTTGTCACCAAATTCAAATTGTATTTGTTTAAGTAATTGGTTTAGTTTTATTCTGGTTCTGACTGTATTTTATATAATTTACTATTTCCCAAATGCCCCCCCCCCACCTCAAACTTTATTATGTTTATCATTAGTTGGGATTAACAGGTTCTCTGTATCTAACGGTTTATCTCCTTTCCCATGCCATGTTGTACCTTCTGAATATCTTTATTATTATAATACTTAGAAGATATCATAAGATTCAGAAACATACGCTCTTTAAAAGTTTCCCATAATAGAGAGGACGAAGATATTTCTGGTGTATCGTATTTTTCAAAGAAACTCCCTTGATTCTCGTTTTTGTAATATATTCTTGAGTTATTTTATATTTTAAATTTGTGGGTTAAATTCCATTTAACCTTGTTTTTCCAATTTTACCAGTTATTTTCTCTTAATGTTAACGGTGTCCTGATCTGAAATTATAATATTATGATATTGTTGAATTATACCGTAGAAGTGGATGAGTTTTAAATCTACCAGAAACATAATCTTTCCTTGAATAAGTTTTATGCCCAGGTGAGTAAAATGAATATTTTCGTTCTCCTGTTGGATGTTGCAATCTCCAAACATCTTTAATATTACTAGTGTCTATATATGCATTTATTAACTTCAGATGGAATGCGATTTAAGTTTCCGTTCGTTTTGATGATCTATCCTCAAATAAGGATGTCTAGTGTACAATTTTTATCTCCTCCAATTATTAGATTATGTTGTGATAAATCCGGGATGGTATTAAATATTTTTTTTAAAAAACAGCGGAGTATCAAAATTTGGGCCATTTACAATGACAACATCTTTTTTTGTGGGCATAATTCTCCTATACAATAATATATCTACCGTCCACTATCAGTTATTGTTGATGTTTAAATGCAGTACCTTTACGACTAATATTGCTCACTCTAGATTTGTGTGTGGAAGAAGGAAATGTTATATTTATCAATCTCCCTGTTGGCCTTTAATCTATGTATGCCTCTTTTTTAAATGTGTCTCGTTGGATGAATGCCAGTCGATTTAAGGCCGTTTAAATGTGCTAATACTTGACCACTCTTAAATGGTTCGTTAATACCTTTTACATTCCAACTACCAAAACGTTATTCCTCCATTCCCCATCTTCATAGTAAGTCGTGCATCTTTTATTCTAAAGGGATCTTATTGAGCAAAATGGTACAGTTCAACATACAGACCTCTACACCTGACTTGAATAGACGAATTTCAAGGCCTTGTTTTTCTCTACTATCTATCTCCTTTGCATTAATTTATAATTCACTCAAATATAAAAATAATAATAACCAGAAATAGTATTAAAAAGGGATAGATTAAGAGATTAGTAGAGTGCGCCACAAAGAAAGAAAAAACTACATTAGTCTAGTGTAGTTCGTTGTTAGCCATACAACATGGCTAGCAATCTCAAAGACTTCATAGTGAATGTTAATATTTATTCCATCTCCATGATTACTTAATTATTATTCCATAAATAAAAAATATTATTAAACGGGGGTATTAAACTATGATGTGATACAAAGTTCCTAGTCAAGTATATAGTATATATATACTTAATCCTATTAGAAACTAATAATAATAAGAATATATAAAAAATAAATAAAAAATAAAAAAAACCCACAAATTATGGAAAAAATACAACGTGAAAAAGAAATAATAAGTACCGGGGAGATAAAGAAGTTCAAATTTTATATTTTGTTATAATTATATTTTATATTTACTTAATTATAAGTTAGTCAGCTATAATTAATTATTAATTATTAATCAATAATTAGCAGTTATTAACTCTAAATTAATATTGATACCCGTGTATTGAATTTAATTATTGTTTACATGGTAATTTGTTAATGTTAACTTTAGTAATGTTATATTCTAATTATTAGTATCATGGAATAGTCTTCTTCAATCCGTATCTCTCGAGTTTCCCATCCGCCTCTTCTCCGTCTTCTTAGATGAAACAAGTCATAGTCTTTTACAATCTTCAACCAATCTTGAAAAGGCACGGTTAATTGTTGTCGTTGAAGTAACTTTGAAAAGATTACATTCTTCTCGCTCTTAATCCCTTGGGCAAATCTCACTGCGTTCTCTGGATTTTTAAATACTGTTCTTCTGATTGTATGTGACTCTCAGCATGGCTGGGTATCTCAGACTGTCCTTCAGATTCTTTTCACTTCCCTCAAATTTTGTTGGTTCAGCATATTTGGAGAAGAAAAAAACTTGAAAAAAAGTTCATGCAAACTTCTCTTGTGGCAAAAGGTACATTATGTTGTTTCAGGTTAGGCGCCGTGTCAGGACTGTGAGGGGAAGAGGAAAGAGAGGAAAGAGGGAGGGTGATGGGAGGGGAACAGAATGAGCGGACCAGGGGGGAGAATTAGTGAGAGAGAAGAGAGATGCACCTGGGATGTGGCAAGAAAGGGGGAGAGTAGTGATCCTCTGAGTGAGACCTTGTTGGACGTTGGCCAAGGTCGAGGGTGGGCGGAACTAATGTGGAGGAATGGAGCAAAGCACTCTGTTCACACAACATCTTCTCATCAAATGGCACTCACTCTCCCTCACAACTCATAGGCATGTTAAAACCTTTCCCTTCACCTATCCTCTGCTCACCACCATCAGGGGAATCTAAAGTGTGTTTTTCAACTGAGGCAGCGTCCACCTGGGTATTGATTCTCAGTGACCACAATACAACCTCCTCAACCACTGGATAATCCATGGGTAGACAGAAGGAATGTTGACACGCAAATGTAGGTAACTCTGCGGGACAGGCAGCATTTGGAGAGAGGAATGGGAGGACATTTCGTGCTGAGACCCTTCTTCAGACACTCGATTAGCTCCTCGACCGAAACGTCACCCATTCCTTCTCTCAGTACTGCTGCTCCCGTCCGCAGAATTACTCTAGCATGTTGTGTTCTACCTTTCGATTTAAACATGCATCTGCAGCAGGTCTTTACACTTACAAATGTAGACCAGATGATATATATGCAGAACATCTGGGACTCTGTCCACAAAGGCCATCTCTTTACCTTGGATGCCTGCCATTTCAGTTCTCACAGCACTCCTAAATCTGACCTGCCTTTACTTTGCCGTTTCTTCGTGAAAGGTAAGGCTAAATGTAATTGTAACTCAATACACACCTCATGTTCTGTTTGGATAACTTTACAATCTCGATATTTGGCAACATTCCATTTTCCAATATCCAGGTATCCCACACTCCTGGTGTTCACGCAACACAAACATTCACTGTCCACTTTGTATTTTTCTCCCCTTTTTCACTGAATAGCCATTCTGTGCATTCCCCCTCCTCTGACCTCCCCCCCAGTTTCATCAGCCCACCATTGTAGATGGAATTAAAAAAGACCGATGGCATCGTGATAGTGCAAATGGTTTTCCAGAATTACAACGGATCTTTGATCAGCTGGGCAACTGGCCCAAGTTTGATTCAGAAGACGTATAAGATGTCTGCTAGTAACATCAAAGTGGTCATAGAAAAGAGCGTCACGTCACGGCCCTGTGACCCTGTTTCCACCAATCTTTCCACTCCACCACGCACAAGAGCACGAGAAGCGACAGTCAGACACCATTGCTCTGCAGATGCGAGAAATGTGTTTACAGGTGTAGATCGAATCTAGAGCAGGACTATTATAACAGGTATATGGTCTCTTTCCAGAGTGGGGAATGCCTGATCAAATGCCTTCGTTATAAGGTGAAGAGGGGAAAGATTTATTTGGAACCTGTTTTTCACACGTAGGTGATGTGTACAGGGATTTCTGAAAGTATTCAGACCCCTCATCTAATTTCTCCTTCTTCTCTGCAGTCCTCCAAGCTTGTTTCATGTTGGTATGGGGAGCGTTCGATGCCAAGCTATTGAGAGCAGGTCCCTCCTGAAATAGTTCGATCGGAGTTTCAAATCCATGGCTTGGCTGGGCCACTCAAGGACATTCACGACTGTCATGAAACCACTCCTGCAGTGTTTGGCTGTGTGCTTTAGGTTCGTTGTTCCTGGTTGGAAAGGTGAACTCCGCCCAGTCTGGAGGTCTAGAAGCTCTGGAGGCAGGTTTACATCAATGGAACTCTCTGTTACTTTGCTCCGTTCATTTTCTCGATCCTGATAGCTTCTCCCCTGTTCCAGCCGCTGAAAAACATCCCATCAGCTTGATGCTGCCACATACATGCTTCACCGTAGGTATGGAATTGGCCAGGTGAATGACGCGGTGCCTGGTTTTCTCCAGACGTGCTGCTTGGCCATTCAGGCTTGGATTCATCAGAGACTATTGTTGCTCATGGGTTTAGAGGTTCTAAGGTGGCTTGTCATGTGCCTTGTGCTGAG